>AYEL01074233.1:0-19730 GCA_000484575.1 Olivierus martensii | reverse complement strand
TCAGTGTGTTCGGTTTCAAGAAAAACTCCCGGTATATATATATATATATATATATATATGCAAGTGACAAAGTTGAATTAGAGAATTTTTACTAATAATTTTTGGCCATCATAAGTGCAAATCATCATAAATCGAGGAACTACTTGTATATCAGGAAACACTACAGTAGTTTTTTTTTCCGGATAGGTACCAGTCCTTTTTTGAATATTCAGATTCATTTGAAAATTAGCATATATAATAATGTAGACCCAGGCTCCATTTATTATTATTTCAGTTTTTTTTTCTAAAGTTACATTATATATATATATATAATATACAAGGTGTATATATGTAATATACAAGGTGTGATCAAAAAATACCGGGACTATCATTATAAAAACTTTATTTTTAAACAGTACTTTATTTAAATAGGATCTCCTTCAAAATATACCCCTTCTGCACGTATAAAACGCACAAACCGATTTTTCCAGTCCTTGAAGGCAGCCACATAAGCTTCTGGTGGAAGTGAGTTGAGTGCCGTCTGTGAATTCACTTTAATTTCTCTTACAGTATAAAAACGTCTTCCTTTCAACACTTTCTTTATGCGTGGGAAGAGAAAGAAGTCAGCCGGTGAAAGATCGGGTGAATAAGGGGGTTATGGAATGAAAGAAGTCAGCCGGTGAAAGATCAGGTGAATAAGGGGGTTGTGGAATGACTGGAAGGGAATTTCAGGAGAGCCACTGCCGAATGAGAAGTGCCGTATGTGGTCGAGCATTATCGTGGTGGAGAAACCACACACCACTTCGCCACGATTCAGACCTTTTGCATCTTACGTTTTCTCTTAAACACTGTAAGACACTTCAGTAGAATATAGCATACGATTTTCGTCCAACAACTCAATAATTTTCCGCTTTGATTCATCTGTAGTGGATGTTGACGGTCTTCCATGCCAGGGGTCATCCTCTAATGATGTTCTGCCTTCCTTAAAACGCTTATGCCACTCAAATACCTTTGATCGAGACATGGCAGAGTCTCCGAATGCCTGTTGCACCGTAAACAGTGTTTCAGTTCCAGTTTTTCCAAGTTTAGCGCAATATTTTATGCATATCCATTGCTCTTTGAGCGCATCCATATTTAAAAATCGCAAACAGCGCAAATCGAAACAACACACTATCACTAATAAATTTTTAACAGCTACACGAAACATTTTGCAATTTGTCGTGTTTATAGCTGAGTCATGCAGGATAAGTCACCAAACAGCTGAAACGCTTGCGATGCATTGCCTGCCCTCTATCGGATAAGTCCCCGTATTTTTTGATCACACCTTGTATATATAATGTAACTTCATTTGGTTCACCCTATATATATATATATATATATATAGGGTGAACCAAATGAAGATAAAATTAAGTTTTGTTCAAGAAATGTGTGTTATTATTTTTATCCATTTTAAATGAATTTCAGGTGAAAGACCTTGGGAAGTTATTAATGCTTTAGAAAGGGAAGAAAAAAATACTTATTTTCTTAACATTTGTTCTGAAGTAACCAATTCTAATGAAAGTTACTGTAAATTAGGATCTTCTATTTGTAAAATAGGTATGTGGATTAAAGTTATTTTCATTTATGAGTTAATAATAAATTCTAATTAAATTTATAGGAAATATATTTTATTGTTTATATATTATTTATTAATGAAGCTGATTATTTATATATAGTAAACTTTAAAATCTGGTATATTTAAAAAAAATTCTCAGTAATATTTTTATTTTGTATTAAAAAGATATGAATGTTAAATATTTATCTTATTTTGTTAAATTTAGATGAAAACAATAAAGTTATCTCTCTTGGAAAGTTTATTTCATCTCCTATATACAATAAAAAATTTAAAACTGTTGAAATAATTTATGAAAATGGAGAGCAATGTGAAAATGGAGAATATAAGACTCACATTACTCTGTATTGTAAACCAGGTATGTTTTTGAATTCATAATTAAATTGAATAATAATAAATTTATGTATTAATAAAATTTGATATAAGTACTCTATAAGTAAAAATATAAATTTATGTTTTAAAACATTGATGGCAAATCAATGGCATACAGAGTCTTTAAAGTGATTTATTTTATTTTATTTGATTTTTTTCTTATTTTAAACTCACAAGTAATTTTTGACATTAAAAGTTAATTGTTTTTAATTTGTGCTTATAAAACAAGAATTTATTTCCATTAGATATAATGTTAAAAATGGGTTCTATTTTCAAAAATGAAATTTGACAATAAAAATAAAAAATTAAATATAATAAATTCTTGTTATTTGCACTACTTATGTTCTGTAAATTCTATGTGAATACTGAATTAGCAAATATTGAACCATTTTATTCCTATGGGAAATATAGAGTTAGATTCCTGCAAACCTTTCTTCCCAACATTTTCAGCATTTGCTTTATGTTTTAGTAGTTGAATACATGAATACGGAATCAGCGAATGACAAGAATCGACTGTAAAGGTTAACAATTTTTTTAGATAAATGATATATTTATCTAAAAAAATGAAAATATAGGACTTAAAATCAAGCTGATTATTATAACAAAATTATTTGTCATACAATATTAAAAGATTTGTATTCTTCAACATTGACCAGATGAGTTGATAAGCTTTTATACAATTGAACTAATGTCTTAGGCACAATATGGGAAAGAAAGTTGTTTGCATAATTAGTCTAACGAAACCATGGTGACCAAAGAGTGTTCTTTTTTCCTCTTCTGCTTCACCATTTTGATTTTTTCTGTTTAAAAAGAATTGATTTTTTCTGTTTGTAGCAGATCATTATTTATTAACCTGAGTAATATTGTATTGCATAACTACATACATGCTTTGAAATGCCATATTTTTAAACATTTAGCATTTATTTATTGCAATTAATATTCATATTTTTGACTTTTTTGATACTTGATTCTTGAAAAAAGAGCTCTTAAACCTAGGAACTTATGCAAATTATGTGGGAGAGAAAAACTATCAATATTTTTAAACTTATTTATTTGCCACAGATAATATAAATAAAAGATATAAGTTTGAATATTTATATATTATTTTGCTAATTACTTTTGTATCTACACTAGCATGTACAGTCTATGACAGAAAGGTTTTGACATCTACCGTAGGGGCTGTATTAGAGGAAGTAGTTTCGATTGCAAAGTCTGGAAATCTCCACACAGCAGCTTGTAATGAAGTAGACTGTTCTTACCGCGGTAGAAATAGGGGTCGGGAATATTTCACAGAGGAGAGAATTTTTATGACGTACTTGACATGAGTAATGCGATCTGTATTCTTCTTTCACTTTCCATTTTATTAAACACAGAAGAAAATTTTATTTTTTATTATGCTCTTTACAAGTTATAAAAACTCAGTATTGAAATTATTATCATTATAGTTTAGATAATTGTATAATGTTTTGTTTTTTGTTCTGTGAATATAGAAGTGAAAATTTCTAAGTTTAAAAATCTTATTTCGATATGATTTTTTCATATAAAATTTGTTTTTAATTGTAAGATAAAAAATACACATTAAACACTCAAAAGTTCGTTTATTTTAAGTATTTTCAGATTTGCATATAATAAAAATATGAAACTGTATAATACATAACATATTATTTAATGGGCAAAGCCTAGAACTTTGGTGAAGTTGAAAAACAATTTTTTTTATAATTTGCTATTCTTCGAATTCTTAATATTGAAATATATTGCTGTAAAACATTATTATACGCTAGGTAATGGTTATAGAATAGCTTAGAGAGGTGCTTTTAACATGTTTACAGATTCCAGATTATGAAGGATGCATGCGGGATGCACCCTATTAGCTTTGATAACTTTGCTGCCTTCAGCACTTATCATTACATGCATTTATCGTCGATATTATTAAGAAGATCAATCGTGGATGACCTGGTGATTTTTTAGGTGATACGCTCCCCCCTCTCTTCGTGCTGCTTTAGAATGTTGTAAACTGTTTGCCTACTTATTTGTAATATATTCGCTATGTCTTTCACAGGCATCCCGTTGTTCCTATGATGAATGATTAGCAACCTAGAACTCTTAGACGTAGTAGTTGGCATTTTGAAATAATTCGCACTCAACTTCAACAATCTAGTTCATGCCTTTAAATACGGTATTAAACGACACTTCGGTATGCAACGCATCTTATTACTTAATAATTCAGTTATTGCCAGTAAAGTTATGATCCTAATTTATTTCATTAATATTTTTTACGTTATTTAATGTATTAATAAAAGTTAAGAGCAAAGTATAGTAAACAAAATCGTTTTTTTTTTTTCATGTAAACGCTTAAATATGCAATATTCCTTCCACTCCCCATTGCTAATCAACTGATGGAATGAAATAAATTAGGCCAAATTGTAGCCTACAACAATCAACAACTGAAGTAATGACTCAATCAGTTTTTGCGTATTATACGAAAGCCGAACCTTTTCTGCTGATGTCAAAACCTTTCTGTCATAGACTGTACATATCATGGTTTGTCATGATATGTATGTTGCCTATTTTTCTTAATTTTAAAATATGATTTTCCTAATTTTAGACTTATTATTGCTACTATAGAACGTGTTGTCTGATTTATTTAATGATAAAATTCATAGTGGGCTAATTTTGTATATTTAATAAGTATTTTGCAGTAATTTTATTTCTGATGTTATTTTTTGTAATAACATGGCAAATATAGTTTTAATTTATGAATCTAGTAATTTTATTATTAGAAATGGTTTAAAAACAAATTTTTTTCAAATTATATGTTTAAATCTCACAATGAAAATAATTTCAATAGTTTGATTATAGATATTGTCTATAATTGATCATATAATTTTTATCAGCTTTCCTTTATTTTGTTGATTAGAAATATTATTGATGTTTTATGATTATTTATTTTCTGATTATAAGAAATTAATGCCTTAAATTGTAAAAGTGGAACAATTTCAGATTTTCTAGTTGTGTGATAAAATTTTATTCAATTAAATAAAAATCAATAAAATATATTAAAAAGTTAAGATAACAAATGAAATAATTATAATATGCCAACCATAATATGCCAATGCATCAGAATTAATTCATTCTGTATTGAATTTAAATACTGTAACAAGCACTCTTCGAGTTATAAATAAAATTTACATATAAATTAAATTTTATAATATAGATACTGTTGTTATATAGCCCCAAAAATACTGAAATCACTTTATATATTGTGTTTTGTAATATATTTCACAATTAGATCAATTAGAAGTTTATTTCATAGATTTGAATAAAAGTTTCTGATTATAAAGAGAGAGTTTTTGAGCATAATCTCTGCCATCTTGAAATATAGCTATGATATATTAAATAATTTGTATAATTTTACATTATATTTGTTGCTAGAGCACTCTGCTATCACAATATTTAAAATTCTTGAAGATTTTTTTAAAATTTTCTGAAATTTGAAATTGAATTGAACATTCTTAAGTATGAATTCTCAATTTACAAACATTCAAATTATGAAGAGCTCTTGTACTGTGATACCTTTTTTTAGTTTCAGTTGCATTTTAAAATTAAAAGACAGTGCCCTTACTCTGACACCAAAATAATACACTTTTGCACAGGTCTAATAGAGAACAGGCTCTTAATTTAATAGAATCAGTAACATTTGATTCTTCACTTAACTTTATAAAGATGAAGCTGAAGATAAAAGCATACACAGACCTCCCATACTGAAGACAAAGGCCAATATATGACATAATGAGAAAGGATAACGACAAGCTGCAACCCACTCATTTTCAGGCATGGATGATATGGTGGTTTGTTTCAGCCCATAGCATTGAGCTGAACAGAAGGGAAGTCTATATTGTAATACTGTGAAAAACCTGTACTGCAGAATCACTGAACATAAGAGAGACATAAAGAAAGAGAACATAGCTATCTTATTGGCTGAGAGGTTTTATGAAACATCAATGATATCCACTGAATCAAGTAGAAGTGGTTGATAATATCCATTCTGTAGAACTTAAGTTGATGGAAGCTCTGTAAATAACTAAACATGCTACTACCAATTATTTTATCAACAAGAACAATCCTGAACTGATTCCTATTCCATGGCAACAGGCTCCACAGAACACTCACTAAAATAAATTCATGTGCTAGACAAATATCAGACTCATTTGCACAAATTTTTAATAATAATAATAATAATAATAATAATAATAATAATAATAATAATAATAACTTTATAAATATTATTAAATAAATTATAATTTAAAAATAATTATCCGATCTATAATAGTTTTATTATTTTAGTATACAAATAATTTTTGACTTATGACAGTGATGGAATCCATTAATTCTTTGATTAGTCAATGCAATTCAATGGGTTCTAGTCCTTGACCCAATGGTAGGATATATGGAAAACATTCTTTTTTGTGTATGATTCTTGTAGTTTTGTGTTCTTTATGTTTGTTAAGATAATATATAGATTCCTTGTAAACATTAGAAGTGAGAAATCCATAAATTTTGAGCATTTTTGATTTCTAACAGTACCACTTATGATAGCAGAGGTCAAAATCAAATCCAGTTGTAAGCCAAGGACTATCTGTATTTTAATAATAATAATATATCTTATGATTATTAATATAATAAAATAAAATTCTTATTGTATTTTATCTTTATATACTATTACAATGATAACATCACTGCTATGTTAATGAATTTCATGTTTTTTAAATTTGAATTATGATCTAATTTTTTATGTTTTGTACTTTTATGTTCTGTAATATGCATCTATTGAAGGTGTCTTTTTAAACTGAATGCACTCCAGCTATATATGTATTTTATATTTTAACAGTACTTGTTGCTAGTCTTTATCTTTTACACTGAAAACTATATGTAGATTGTATCCAAATTCTTTGCATTTGAAAATAGTTTCCATATTTCTTTCACTGTTAATAAAATTTTTATTTTCAGTATATGCTATTTTTCAGTAAATAATAATTTGCATCACTTATGTTTTCAGCAATTAGATGTTTCGAAGTTGCAGTTTTAGCTCTAAATATAGTTTTTAAAGTTTTATATAATGTAAATAAATTATTTTATATAAAGTAGAAAAATTCTATTTAATTTCTTATTTAATTGTATTATTACTTTCAATAATAAAAAATATAAAAAAATATAATTTTATTTTATTAATAATTTATGTAGGTGTATTAGATAGTTCACCTGTTTTAAAGACAATAACTAATGAAGGTTGTTTATATGAAATTGAATGGCATACTGCTGCTGCATGTCCTCAAATGGTTAAGAAAGGAAAAGATTGTAAAGTTTTTGATGATGATTTAGGTAAGTTATAATAAATCTGATTACTGCTTTTTGTTCTTAAAACTTTTTATTTTCTAATTTTAAGTTAAAACGTTTTTTCTTTTATCAATATTTATTTTTTCGTTGTCTATAGTTTACTGCAGTCCGCGGGCCGGAGGTTGCCCACCCCTAGTTTATAGTTTACTGCAATCTATCTGCTTTTTGTTTTTAAAAAACTTTTTTATTTTCTAATTTTAAGGTATTTTCATGAATGATCTTTCATCAATACTTTTCGTTGTTTATAGTTTACTGCAATCTGATTAACATTATTCTTTGATCAATATGTTTTCATTGTTTATAGTTTATTGCAATCTGATTACTACTTTTGTTCTTAAAAAACTTTTTATTTTCTAATTTTAAGAATTTTTTCATGAATGATTTATGAATTCAAATCGATATTAGCAATAAAAAGTGTTTTACTTGAATATTTTTGATTTTCATGAATGATCTATGAATACAAATCGATATTAGCAATAAAAAATGTCTATAATTAAATATAATACAATAGTAATAATACATGTTACAAAATAAAATTAAAAAAATCCTGTGTGTATATTTTTTATTCACTGTTCCATTTCACCTATCCTCATTATTTACATGTTAAAATGATCTTGTTTAATGTCGATTCATTTAGCACTTTGTTTTCTTGGAACGTATCCCCTGCGTTAAATGGGGTCTTACTGTATTTTCCTAAGACATAGAATTCAAATTCTTACATGCATCCATAAATACATAAGTACATCGTCTGTTAGCATTATATATATATATAGAGTTGCAGAAATGCTTTCACTTTTAAATCTTTACAGTTTCTATATTTTTAATTATAATAAATTAAGAATTAATTTATTCAAAGCAAAATATCTTATTTCTTGCATTATAATTTATATTTTTAGGATTTACATTGGACCTGAATCCATTAAAATCAGATAAATATTATGAAATTAAGTCACAGAAATATATATATTATTTGAATGTTTGTGGTCCTATTAAGGGCACTAAATGTGATCAAACTGAAGGAGAAACACAAAATGCTGCTGCTTGTCAGGAAGATATAGAAGGGTGATTTTCTTTATTTAATAATAATAACGATAATTCATTTTTAACTTAAAGTAGTTAAATTTTATAATTAATTAATTAGGTTTTTACAATAGTTTTTTAAATTTATTTTTTTTTGTAGAAACTTAAAAATTTTTATTTTAAAACTATAAAACCAACTGAATAAAGAAATTTCTAAATTAAGTGTTTATCAATTGTTTTATTAATGTACTGTAAACTCATCTACTTTTTTCCAGCTGCTAAATTTGTTCCTATTAATTTAATATATTCTATTGTAACCTCTTTAATTTATATTATTATTCATTATTCTAATTTCATACAAACTATTTTGTTGCAATAATTTGTTAATGGAATAAAACAATTTTTTTGGAAAACAATTTATAATTTTATCAATACAATTGTTAAAAATTGCAAAATCTAAGTGATTTATACATATATTGATTTATTTTTTTTTTTAAACTTCAAATTTGGCATTTTATATATAGTAGATGCCCAATTATCCAGGGTTAGATTATCTGGGTTATGGATTAATTAAGAATAACCCACAACCCGGAAATGTAGTTAAATTATCAATGTTTTATTTTAGATGCACTATTTGAAAGATTTTAAATGCCCCAGATTATTTAATTTACTATATCTTAAATAATTAGCAATAACAATTAAGATCAAATTAAAATTAATCTTTGTATATTAAGTTATTGTAATAATTCTTTGTTGCAAATAAACCAATTTCTTGTTTCTTTTTTTGACCCAATTTATAAAACATTTGAATATATGTATGCATGCAATTTATTTATTTTTTAATATTAAATTCATATTGTGCATAATTCCTTTTTTTTTTTATTTTTTGAATATTTTGCAGATTATCCAGAAATTTTTTTTTTTTTTTTTTTTTTTATTTTTTGAATATTTTGCAGATTATCCAGAAATTATTTATCCGGGATAATTCATTTCCCAATTTTTCCAGTTAATTGAGAGAATATACATGTTAACTTTTATTCATTATTAATATTTTCCACTCCTCTCTCTCTCTCTCTCTCTCTCTCTCTGTGTGTGTAAATTAAATTTCTTTTATAAACATGAATGTTTGTAACTAGAAGAGTGCATGTATATATTTCATTTTTTTTTTTTTTTTTTTTTTTTTCAGTTAAAGTTTATTATTTTGATATGCTCTTTTAAAATATGTATCTTTGATTTTTACTATATTTTATCTTACCTTTTCAAGACATCAAAAAGAAAATTGGATTTTATAGATATTTTTCTGTATTATATCTTATTTTGGTTTGAATTTACTATTTAAGAAACTTCTCAATTTATATAAATTTGATTTAATGTAAAAGCTGTTGATATGCAAAATATTTTAAAAACTATTTGTATAATTTAGAGCATTATTACAATAAATCATAATATTGTTTTAAATAGTTAATTCTTATTATTTACATCCAGACCATACTTTGTATTAATAATGCATTCTTCAAAAACAATGTATACTGAAATGATGCAAATCAAATTATAATTTCCATTAGAATCCATTGAAATATGGGAAATGGAATTGGTACTACTATTTTTAATCAGTAGAAAATATATATTTGACATACAGTATCTGTAGTACACCTATTTCTTACTTGGAATAGTAACCGTACAATACATTCTATGTTGCTACTAAAGGAAGAAAAAATATATCTCATAGTGTAAAGAATATAGGTGTATCAGTGCACATGTCTGTTTTGCTAGCCATCATATTGATGTAAAAAAATGTCAAATAACTTAGACTGTAGAATTTATAAATTAAATAAGCAAATAATATATTTAAATAAAATATATATATATAAAATTAATATATAATATATAACTGTTTGTAAAATATTGTTATATTTGATTGCTCTAACATAAATAAAATGTCAGGAATATGATGATACCAGTTTCCTAAAGATAATGAATAACAAAGTAAATAGATTTTGTTTGTATTTATGCATTGTGCACCAAAATCGTACATATTCTACATACTAAATAAGATGTCTTTAAACAGAAAAACATGCAAAGAAAAGATGAAAATGTTGGGAAGAAAGGTTCGCAGGAACCTAACTTGATATTTCCCATAGGCACAATGGTTCAATATTCTCTAATTCAGAATTCGCGAAGAATTTACAGAACATAACTACCGCGAATAATGAGACATCACTGTATTTATGATCTTTGTGATGTTTTCTCTAAAGTATTTATTACGTGAAATTATTTTACAGCTAAAAAAGATTATTTACATTATAAAGTATTGAACAATTAGTTTAGAACTAATATATCAGTTCATTTATTATTTCTAATATATTAAAATAAAAAATGAAAATGCTATAAAAAAACAGCTATAAATGATTTTTTTTCTTTTCAGGTTAATTTGGAAAATATTTTATTAAATAAAATTTAAACTGATATTTCACAAATGAAATTTTAATTATGTTGTTTTTAAGCAAAATTTTATTTTTTATTATTAAAAAATATATTTTCATATTTCTGTTATTGATTTCTTGCTTAGAAGAAAAATATTATGCTTTTAGCCCAGCTAATTTTCTCACCTGAAACTTTATAAATTGCATGCATATCAGGAGAAAATTTATATTTATTCATATTCTATGTTTTTTAATGAAATATATTAATTTGAATTTTCATAAGATTTAACATAAAATATTTTTTAATAGGGGAAGATTTTGGAAATTAGGTCAACCAAATAATGAATTATTTTATATTGATGGCATGATAAATTTGACATATACATTAGGCACACCATATAATAATGCTAATAATACTCCTCGAATGACTTCAATAACTTTTATATGTGATCACAAAGCTGGTACAGGTTATCCGGAATTCATTGAAGAGATAAATCAAGCATATTTTTTTAAATGGAATACCAGCTATGCCTGCCCATCTAATAATGCTATAAAATGTATAGTAAGAGATCATAAAAATGAAATTCAGTATGACTTCCAGAGGTAAGATTGTTATATTATATTAATTATATTATTAGTAGTAATAAATTTTAACTGAATTTATAGAAAGATAATATTTGATCAATCAGTTAATGACTTCTCTTGTATTATAGATACATAATTTTTTTTGTTTACATTGCTTTCATTTTGGTATTTTTATTGTATATGTTATTTTTTCTGTTTCATCCTAAAATTTTATCATGTAATAAATTTATGAAAAGTTCATATAATAAAATTTCATTATATTTTTCATTAGAATTATACATAACTTACATATGATATGATATGAATTCATTTTATATAATTATCATTTATTCACAAAATCACATAAAGCATCATACCAAGAAAATTAGAATAACTCAAAATAATTATTACCTATTATTTTAAATATAATTAATTAAATAAATAATCACTTTGATCAGAAAAGTGTGTTTTACTTTAACATGAATTAATATGGTATCTATCTAATAGAATGTGCAGTATCAAGGGTGGATTGATCTGGGTTACAGATGGCTCCAAAACCACTATTAGTGTTGGGGCAGGGATTTACTGTGAGGGAATGACAATGTCCTATTCTTACTCCCTCAGGCAGTTTGCCACTGTCTTCCAGGTGGAAATCTATGCTGTTTCTGCATGTATCAAAATAAATCTTGATAGGAAATATGTTAATAAACACATTTATATCCTTTCTGATAGTCAAACTGCATTAAAAGCACTTGATAGCTCCCACTTTACTTCTAACCTTGTATGGGATTGTTGTCTTCTCATTGAGGAACTGGCTGTCAGGAACAGGTTGCAAAGTCATGGATTTTAATGAAGATCAAATAACAATAATTATAAATTAACCTAACAGTCTAACGACTCTGCACTCCAGAGTTCGGCCTGAGCTCAGCTCTTAAACTAAATTCTAACTTAAAAATAAATAACTACGAAACAATCTAATAACAACTATCGTCAACCGGCAAAAACAAAACTGGAAACTGGAACTTATAACTAGAAGTACTGATTAAGTGTTAGATTGAAAACAACAAACAATGTTAGAAACTTATACTAATAATTGGAATAAATTCTCAAAACAAGTTAGATGATAAAAAAATATAAATTTATTAGACTCAGAAACACAAAAGTGTTTTAAATGTTTTATTGAAACTATAATAAAGCAACAATCAATTAATCAACAAAACTAGTTTAATCCATCTCAAATATTAACAATCAAATACTCACAAGAAAAGACCTTAAATACTACTTAAATCTACTACCTCCACCACTGATACAAACTTCAAATAATCGTCAATCTTTACAAGAAACTCAAATATCACTTTGCCAATATTACGTTGATATAACACCTCGATGTGTTGCCGTTTTCGTAGGCTTTTATATCCGAGTGACGTACAGTCCCGTGTTGCTTCATTTACATAAATATACGTAACAAGTTTAAAGTGACAAGGAATCGTTGATCTTTACAAGAAACTCAAATGTCACTTTCGCCAATCTTACATTGATACAGC
The DNA here is from genome assembly GCA_000484575.1 of Olivierus martensii. NCBI lineage: Eukaryota > Metazoa > Arthropoda > Arachnida > Scorpiones > Buthidae > Olivierus > Olivierus martensii. The sequence continues at coordinate 6,822 of AYEL01074233.1, read as the reverse complement.
ACCTCACTGAGTCGTCGGTTTCGTTGGCTTTTATATGCGAGTGACGTACAGTCCCGTGTTGCTTCATTTACATAAATATACGTAACAAGTTTAAATTTATTAGCTTACAGAGTTATTCATTCATGTCATCCTCTTTACAATTAAATTATATACCGAACAAAACATTGATATGGACCATTCTTACATTCTCATATTGGACCAGTGGAAAATTAGTTAGATAAGATGACGTCATTAGCCGGGACAGCTCTTCCGGAGGACTGTTCCCGATTCCATATCACGTGATTTTGCCAACTATTACAACAGAGAGTGTGGAAGTAAGTTAATTTTAAAAAAACTAAAAAATTAATACGTAAGGTGGAAGTAAGTTAACTCGTAAACTAAAGTATAATACGTTAGATATTAAGAAAATAATGATAAATAATAGTGCATAATAAAATAAAATAGGATAGGTCAGAGTTAACTTCCTCACAAGGTTACAACTTGTTTGGGTGCCAGGGCACAAAGGGATTGAGAGGGCTTACTGATGGGCTGGCCAAGGAAGAGGCTTCTCGTCCCTTTATTGGACCTGAACCTGCCTTGGGCATCAGATTTGATGCATTTGGGCAGGTTGTCAGGGACTGGTTGGCAGCTCACCACCTTATTCACTGGACATGTACTCCTGGTTTAAGGCAAGCTAAAGCTCTTATTTTAGGTCCTTCCCTACAGAGAATTAGAGTTGCTTGCACTGCATAAAAATGAAGCTAGGATTATCACAGCTCCTCACAGGCACTGTCATATTAGAAGACATCTCCACTTAATTGGGATTGCTGTTAGTCCCAAATATAGAGGTTGTCAAGAAGGAGATGGAACTCCTTTTCACATTTTGTGTGAATGTGTGACCCTTTCCAGAACTAAGGTATGATCTTGGGTAGCATTTTCCTGCACCAGAAGATTTTTTTTACTGTTCGATTGAAGAAGATATTGTTTTATGTGTTTAAGACGGGACTTATGAGATGATCCTGTTGGGGGTGCACAACAGACTATTGGTGGTCGCAGTGCTAGGGCTATGGAAAGGTCCCCTTTCCTACTACTACTACTACTACTACTACTACTGCTACTACTACTACTAATACTAATACTAATACTACTAATAGAATGTTATATAAGTTATTCTTACATTATATATTAATTTGATATGATTGAAAAGTATTAAAATTGGATAAGTTAATCTAAATTTAAAATAAGGTTCTAAATTTGGTTCCCAAATAATGCATACTATTATGAGAAATGGAATCTAAACCTGTTTTATTCTGTTTGTCATTATTTATTTATTTGAAGTTTTTATTCAATCATAGTAAATGAATTTCATATTCATAACTGTTTTGTCATTAATAATAAAAGACTAAGAATGTTATTTTCAAATATGTAGAAGTAGTATCATTTGTGGAACCCAGTGAATTATTAAGTTATTTTAATTAGTAGAATTTTATAGTTTAAAATTAATTTTTTTTATGTAAAAATTGTAAATATCTGGATAAGTAAAAGGATTGATTTCATTGAACAATGATGAAATGAGATTGTTTTCTGCCAAATAACATAATATAATCGTCTCTTGTCAAATAATAAAGAATAAAGTCATCTGCCGAGAAGGAAGGACAGACAAGAGTTGGTCAAGACAGAGAAAAGAACACATTTGAGAAGGTGGGGAAAATGTAGCAGAATAGGGTGAATCTATGTCCCATCCCATCGGTGGTTGTCCAATGAGGATTAGGGAACAAAGATATAAAAAATAGTTAGGAATGAAATAGATTTCTTTTTACTCTCTCTCCCAAGTATGATCTCTATGTCAGGTAGCTCTCTCAACTGAAGTATGTTGATACTGTGTTTTATTTCTGTTTGTTTTGAATAAATATATGTTGCTTGTTGTATATGAGTATCCAAATCAACTCTTTTATCCTGGATCCCTGTGTCACTTACAATCCTTATTCAAAAATACAATAATAATTATTGTTATATATTTTTTTATTTTGGCCATATGCTGTGGGATCCTCACACATTTTATCTGTATACCATTATGTAAAATTTCAACATAAAAAATTTTATCTAAAAAATAATCTCTCTGATAAATCATGAAATAAATAATGCATTAAATTATAGAGAAAATGACATTATTATTATTTAAACTTAGATTAAATCATACAGTGTTAGAAAAATTTATAAATGAGTACTGAATGTAAAACAAAATTGTAAGTTTCAGTTTAAGTAAATTCACTGAGGTGTGTTATAATTGGTCTAGTAGTAAATGTTTCTAATTAATGAACATTTTAGTATGTATGCTGATTGTATAAATTGAATATTAATTAGAATTAGAATAAAAATTTTTATATTTCTTTGAAACTTATTTGAATTAAATAAAGTAATTATCATTTGAAAAAGATTTTTGTTAATTGAATAAATAGTAATTATTAAAACTTTGAAAATATAATATTGTTGTAAAATCACTTATTTAAATTATGAATTTAAATTAATATTTTTATAAAAATATTAATCTGAAAAATTGAAATATTTTTGATAAGTCTGACACATTAAAATAATTCTATATTCCTTGTTTTTGCTTTGTTATTTTATTAGAAATGTCTTTATGTTCATTAATAATAATACTATAATCTCTCAAATAATTCAGATTTTCAGAAATTTCTTTGAAAAGTTGAATAGATTTTAAACTCTGGACAGTCTTCTGCATTATATCATATCTTGCTTGTAGTTAGACTATATATATAATGGATAATTATTTTATTTTAATATAATAATTTGACAGTTTGATTTGCATAAAATTCATGCTTGTAGAAGTATTATCAAAATTTTGGAGATCCTATATATCAGAGATGGCCAAGCTTCATGTCATTATGAGCCATATAGGAAAATTTCAAATATTTGATAGCTGCAGTTTCTTTCTGAATCAATGAGAACCATATGAGTTTTTTTGGGTAATCTTAACAATGGTTTCGAAAATTGTTTATTATATATTTCACATGCATATATTTTGTATAAATACAATGGTTTCGAAAATTGTTTATTATATATTTCACATGCATATATTTTGTATAAATACACATTACTTTTTACAATAAATGAACAAATTACAAATATATTATTTTTTAAAATTAAGTAGGTATTTGCTCCATATTAACTATTGACTTTCATGGTATGGAGCCACATTGAAAGTACCATTTGTACCAAAGAGCTGCAATTTGGCCACCGTGCTTTATATAAAAGATCTGTATTATGTAAATTGAGAACTTTCAAAATATCTTTCAATAAAATAATATAAAAATTCATCAAAATTAGCTATATCTCTTTTTTTCCTCATTTTAGATCTATAATCCCTTTTAAAATATATTCTAGCTTTTTTTGGCAAACTATTTATACACCCAGTTCTGTTTTTACATAAACTTTTTTTTACACAATTTTGATTTAACACAATCGATCTAAATTCTAAGAAAAAAAATTTTTTTGTGTTACAGTGAATGCAGTGTTTGCTTCGCATTATTCACCTCCATGTTGTTGTTTTTGATTTCAATTAGAAAATAAATTTTTGGCGAATTTCCCTAATTATATTTATAACTTCAATAGGGAATTTATTTTGTGTATATTTTGAGTTTGATATTTAAACTAAAAAGTAACTTTTTGATGTTTAATAGTATAATAAATTTAATAAAAGTTAAAATCAAAATTGTGTTATATATACCTCATATTATTTTGCCTAATTTTTGTGTTTATGAATAATTAACATGTTATTTTTATTTTCAAATGATAATTTACTTTATATATTACATCTTTATATCACATGTGCAATCTTTATGAAATAAGAAGTGCAAGCACATAAAAATAATAAGATTCTAACCTGATTTTTCATATGGTTTATTATAGTTTTGATGATGTTTTAGATCTGAAACCAATCTTCTATTTTCCCATAGATACATTATATTTTTTTACATGAATTTTTTTTTACGTGTATTTTGGGAATATATCTATCATGTAAAAACAGAATTAAGTGTATTCTGGTATAAGATGATAATGTGCAATATGATTCCTAGTTTAAAAAAGACTTTTTCTACAAAACATTTTATCTTTTAAAAATACCATTTTTTAAAATAAATTCAGATTATTTCCTTATCAACATCTATTTTAAAAATATTACACAAGGATTAGAATAAAAATTTAGAATTTTATTATTTTTAATATTATTGATATGTATGCAGGTATTCTTGACTTATGCCCGGATCTGAACTGAACTCTCTCATAAGTTGTCCAAAATTTATGCATTGCCCACAATTAATATTTATTATAATACTCCACTTTATCATAATAAACTTAATAAATAGAAAAATACAAGAACCAGACAGAAAATGGATGCTTTTTGTTTATCAGACAATTAATCAGGGCTCAAATTTTTTGTCAATTGCATTGACCAATCTCAGAATTTAACACTGATTTAATTATGAGTGTTTGTAAGTTGAGGAGTATCTCACAAAGATATTTAAATTTTTTACAAAATACTGATTATTTAAATAGGTATTTTTTGAGTTACAATCATTCTATTTATGAATTAATAATAATAATAATTTTGTTTCTATTAGTTTTATTAAAATAATTACCATTTGATAAATCCATAATTAATGAATTTTTAACAGATAAAATTAAAAACATCAATAATAATTTTCAGAATATTGGATTTATTTTTGCAGATAATTTAGCAGAATGAAGTGTTTTGAAAATTACAGAAATTTATAATATTTGATGAAAGTTTTATAATTTTTAATTAATATAGAGCATGGTCAAATAATCCATATGAAATAAATAGCAGTACTAAGCAGTAAAATATTTTAAACACTAAATTTATTCAAAAAAAATGTTTTTGGTTAAATAACATAACCTTCAGTTTGTTCATAAGTACAAGAACATACAAAGGTTAGAACAATATTTTAAAAACAAGTTAAAATTCATAGAATATTTTTTAAATTACAGAAGAAGGAACAAAGTGCCACATAAGATATTAATATATATGGAAATGTATTGTTTTTCTAATGGAATCTGATTCTGCAATTTTTGTTCAATTTACGTGGTAGAATTATTTTCCTATGACTGATATTTTCTGAGATATTTAAGAATCAAGGAACTGTTCAGAAAGGCATAATTTGATATTTAATCTATGATACTGCCAGTTCTAATGTTTTTGTAAATTTCTCCATTTTCTCTCATTAATACCATTTTTAACAGCCTCTTCTTTAAGAAGAAATTAATTTATCTAATAATTATTCAAAACATGATTAAAAAGTTAAAATTATGTCTTGGCATGTTCACATCTTTTCCAATCTTAAACAACCTAAGAAAAACTTTTAATTTTTTTCTATAGCTTTTTAATCTGTGATTATTAAGTGGTGGTGCATTCAAGTGCCCATCATGATATTAACATCATATATTTTAAACAGAAAAACTGAAAATATCACATTCTCTCTTGGCACTAACATTTAGAAAGTGAAATTTACAATTCTCAACATGAAAAATTTCAACAGTAAATTGTTATAATTTCTATAGGAATGATTCAAAGTTGAGATCTATGATTTTTATTAGAAATTTATATGATAGTATTATATATGTATCTACAGTTAAATATAAACAATCTATGATATGGTTTCACATATAAATAATTTGTTTATTCCTAAGTTCAGTGGATGGCAGTATGAAAGCCAATAGACAGATCCTTGGTTCGGTATAACATATTATTTCTAATATGAAAAAGAATTTTAAATGGATTCTCCAATAATCTTATACCTTGAAACATTTTTTAGGAAGTAGGGAATTATAGTCCTAAACTTTATTAAATTTTTGACATTACTGGAAAAAAATATGTAGACATTAATCAAGAAAAATTCTTGGTCCATAGAAATGGGGGCATCAAATTATTCTTTTCTGAATGATTCCTTTATTCTTAAATATATCCAAAAATATCAGTCATAGGAAAATAATTCTACCAGGAAAATTGCACAGAAAATTGGCAGAATTAGAACCCATTAGAAAAATAATACACTTCCATTCGAGAAAACAAAGTTGAAACATGCACTGTGCAAGAGATGCTCTGAAAAAAATCTTAATGGTGTATTTTAATTTGGAAGGAAAATGTAACAAGAAACGTGCTTTGCAATTTTCATGTATACCCAGTAGTTTTTGAGAAAAATGCCTGGTTTGTAGAAACTGGGCACCCTGTATATATATTTTTATATATTTACTTGGTTTGTTAATCTATCAACAGGATAAATTAAGATTGATTCACTTTTATGTGATTAGTTTTCTGTAATTTAAAAATACAATTGATAATATTTTAATAGAAATTTCAATTATCTAAATAATGTTATAATGCTATAAAATTAGAAAACTATAATTCCAAAACTGCAAAGCATTTAAATTTTAGCAATTTCAAATACTATATTTTATGTTTATATGTTGTTAAATTTGATGATAAGCAATTTTATTACAATATGATGATATTTATCTCAACTTTTATTGCATGTACTTAATATTACTTGTTTAAATTCCTGTTTATGCAAAATATAAGGTACAAACTTTGACTCCATATAATTTTGTTTCAAAATGGCATGTTGAGAATGTTTTACCTGAGGATGGCATAACTGCCAAAAACATTTGTGAAAATTTCTATAATAAATTTTAGTTACTGTACTGCTAATAGTGTTAGAGTTCTTCGATATAATTTATTAAGTTTAAGCAGTAGGATAGTGTTGTATGGAATAGTGGTCTCGAAACTTTTTTGACTGCGTACCCCTA
>AYEL01074231.1:0-13246 GCA_000484575.1 Olivierus martensii | reverse complement strand
CTCATTTTACACGGTTATAAAGAACATATCCTCGACTTTTCATTATCTTCTTTAGATCGATTTATACGGTTTACAGTTTAATTGAACATATCCTTCTATTTTGTATGAATTCTGCGTTTTGTTTTACACGGTTTCGGTTTGCACGATTTTTCCAGGAACGTATCTACCGTGTAAATCGAGGGCTGAGTGTATTTTTCATTACTGTACTCTTATAGTACGACGTAGCTCAAATACCAGGGGTGTCCAACCTTTTGGCCTCCTTGGGCCACACTTGAAGAAAAAAGTTGTCTCGGGCCGCACAATAAGAACATTGAATATTTGGATCGTAAATTTTTTCAACATTTTGTAAAGACAATAGCATCTTCGTACAAAATTCCTTCTCCACTAACAATTAAAAGACTAATTTTCGATAAATATAGTGATATAGTATCCATAATCAAACAACAGCTCAAACAGAAATTTTGCTTATTCACTACTGATTTATGGACAGACATGCAGAAGAGGAGTTACATTAGCTTGACTATCCACTTTATAGATGAGGAAAACAAACTACGCAATGTAGCATTGGATGTTTTTTATATTGGAAAACGGTATGCTAGCGAGTATCTGGCTAATAAACTAAAGCAGTTGATAAAATACTGGAAAACAGATGAATATGTTAATATAGTTATTACTGACAATGTACAAAAAAACATCGATGTTTTCGGGACCGATGTTACCTTTCGATGTTTTTATCGATGTTCAACACTACTTGACAATGAGGTTGTTTCACACTTTTTCGTTCGAGGCTATAAAATTCACGTGATCTGGTGAAAACAACTTTTACTTACAATGTCTACTAGTATAAATAAACGAAAAATGTGTTCGGTAATCGATGTTCCTCAGCATTTAATTGATTTTGGAATAGTTTATATTATGGAATTTTGCCAAGAAATGTCTGAATTAACGAATTTTACAAATAATTTGTTTGATCTTAATAAGAAAGGCACGTCGGCCGGATTGGCCATGTGGAAACTTTTCTGCTTTCCACTCTCTGGAAGACCCAGGTTCGAGTCTCGGGTCCCACCCCTTGAAAATATTTATCATGGGGTCCGGCCCCGGCCCATCAATCTCCGTCCTCCACAATCCGGCTGACCCCTCCGCAGGGGTGGGCAGCCTGTGGAAGGGCTTGTTTCGCCCCGCCACTTAGTACTCTTACTGAGTGGAAAGTGGCGTCATCTGTTGACCAAAAAAAATTAGAAAGGCGCAGTAATACGTAAAGAAAATTTTGTAATAAATGTCCATTTTAACGAAGATTCTTATGAAACATTTATCATCACTTCACATATTAAAACAGAAATGAAAAAAAATGTATGAATGATTGTTAACAATTTCATCATCATCAAACGAAATAAGAGTATATTTTAAATTAATTTATTGTAAGGAAAGGATGGGCCAAACGAGATATTAAGTTTCTTTTAAAAAAGGGATGGTAAGGATAATAAATTTGTTATTAAGGGCTTAGAAACTAAGAATTAGCATACTTTTGATGATAAAAATCATAGGAAAACGTAATGAGAAATGGGGTTGTGTATGAAAAAAGTTTGAGAAGCGCTGGGATAGATCATAAGGTGATCTGTCTCAGCGCATTTGAACTAAGTTAATGACATTCATTTTATGCATTTACTTTATTCAGAGTTATTAAAAATTAAAAATAAATAAATTATCCTACAGTGCTTATATAATGTTTAATAAATATAAAATGTAAAGGTAATATTTAACATTAATTTAAAATATCAGTGAAATTGCACAACATAAAAAGGTAATTTAAAAAATATGTTTGGTAGTTTGATTAAACAAAAGGACTTATACATTATAAAATTATTTTGTGAGAATTTTATTTGCAACTATTTTTCTCATTCATGAGAGCAAAATAGACAAGAGTACATTTTATCGAAATGCATATTATCATAAAAAATTTTAACTCGTATTATGAATAACAACACGAGAGAATACGTATTTCAAGATAATGATTTTACTTTTATAGTAAGCACAGATAAATTATCTCAATTTTAATGTTAGATAATGCTTTGCCTATCCTTCACATAATTACCTTGACAATATTAAAGACTTAATTAGGGACTTGTGTATATCACAATTGAAAATTATGTTCGGATATGCGATGTTCCGATTAATAGACATTCGGATAATTGACACTCTACTGTAATGATATTTCATATAGTGTTTATAATAATTATTGATCATTTTTTATTTAGTTATGATTTATTTATAAAGATATATTTATTTACATAATTTTTAACAAAGGAGAATTTTATATAAAGTTTTTGAAAATATTAATTGATTATAAAAATCAAATTTTTAATAATACATTGCTATTCTTATATAGCATTATAATATTTAATAATTCTTTAAAAATAATATTTTTCAAAATATTCTATGAATTAAAAAATCTTAAAAATATAAAAAAATTTTAAATATGAATTGCAAAAAATTATATTTGAATTAAAACAATTATTTTTGTCAAAGGTTCCTTTCTATTATATTATTTTCAAAACCTACTATATAATCTTGAATAGTTACTATTGATAAAAATCAAAATAAAAAATAAAAAAAGAGAAAAGATTCACAAAAATAATCAAATTCATAAATATAACAAGTTATAGGTTGAATGATATTCAATATTTACATGCTTTCTGTTATTTCATTTCTATAAGATATAATTTTTTATAGTTTTAAATTTTCATCAAAATTATGAATTTCTTTCAAATGGAAATTTATTGACACTTGATTCTGAAAAATTTTTTATTTTTTATTGAAAAAGTTAATATGAAAATTGATCTAATATCATGAAGTCATGGAGTTTACTATAGATCTGGTTGTCCCATGTCTATTGTTAAAATTATAAGAACAGTTATAGTACTTAAATTAATAAAAATAAACAATAAAAATTTCATAATCTCTGTTTTGATGCATGTATTTCATTGAATAATTTTCTATTGCTTAAATTGATAATATTTACCAGTTTAAAAAGTCTTTTAAGGAACAAATTTAAAAAGACAGAAGTTCAAATTTATTTAAGAAAATGCTTGAGCTTTGGTCATCTGTTTATTTGCAATAACTTTTTGAATTAAGTTAATTCAATCCAGCAACTCTAGACTTGAATATTTGACAAATTTAAACATTTGAAATAAAGTGAAGACCTTAGCCTTTATGATCATGTAGAATAGCTTGCTAATTTGAAGTCTTTACAGTTGAATCTAGTCATCCTTTGATATATGTTGTCTTGAATTATATTGTTTAGCCAGACCACTTCAATAATTTAAGCTCTAAAATTCATTCTTACATTGTATTTCAGTGCCCTTATGTTGATCTATTTATGACAGTCAATCTATAAGTAATTTGCAATGTAATGTCCTCTTATCTTCAAACACTATGAAATTCAGCCAGCTGAAGAGCTGGTCATGGCATTCAATGTTTACTAAACTTGAATAAAATCGTGAAGGAAAATTGCCAGATATAGAAGTGTACCATATTGCCATCCTGGAAGATCTAACTTCAGTTCAAAGTTCCCTAACTTCAGATTTTTCTGGAAGAATCTGCTATGTCTGTTGAATCTCATCCTTTATCTGAACTTTACCCTACCATAGCTGTAGATAGTGAGTATTGAAATAATCTTGGCACTTTATAAAGAAGCTTCAGTTGGAAAATAAAACAAAAAGAAAATCTATTACAGATGTGGAGAGATAGGGCTGATTGTTTGAACGGAGTTTCTATTGACCACGGTTTACAGCAAAAACTGCTTCTAGATGGCATTCAAATAAATTGCGGTTTTATAAGAATTGCAAAGACCTTGACTATGCCGAGTCTAACAGAATGGCAGCTAAACCTTGGCTGTTACTACTTATTACAGTTCCTACATGTCTCCGTCGTTTGAAAATTTTCAGCCAGTCAGTATCTCGGGCTCTATCAATGACATCAGTAATATGGCGGAAGTTCAAAGTGAAGAAATGAAGAATATTTTAAATTACACTTAAAACATTTAATATATTCTTTAAATTAAATTTCACTCAATAATAATTCAAATTAAATATGGAGGATTCTACAAACTATGAAAATTTAATGCATGTGTAAGAAGACATGGTCTAGATTCTAAACCTGGCTAGTGGCTGGTTTAGAAATGTACTTTAGAAACCGGTTTTCTAGACCTCATCTGAGCCGCATCTGCTAAGATGCTTTGTTTAAGCAATACAAATTTTATAAAACCATGGTTCAGACTGCGGCCGAGGTCTAGAACACATTTAAACAATTGGCCCATATGGTTAGCATTTGAATGCCCTGCTACTTAGAAACTAAAAATATGGAAAGTAGCTTAAAATCTAATAGGAAAAAATAATATTAAAGGACTTTTGAAAGACCTTAAATATCTAAATGAATCTCCAATAAAATGATAAATGAGAATTATAGCACAAAACATTTGGAAGAAAATATGCCTTTTCTTCTTTAAGGATGTTCATGACTTAGAAGCCACTCTAGAAATCACTTTTGTTGCTCAGGCAGAACTCATGCCAAATGACCTTATTGAAATCTGGAAGTATAGATACTTGAAGAATTTTAAAATCTGGGCCTAAGGATACTATGATGGTTTCAAAATTGATTGAGAGGCTTGGATTCATTTAAAATGGCATCAATATTCTTGAGGACATTAATTTAAATGAGCAGTGAATAGTAACAACTAAACAAGGAATAAAAAAGGATATTCATTTATTATTAGGAGATTTTGAGCTATAAGAAATGTTTGTCTAAAAAGATATCAGTATCTGATTTTTCTCAAGCTAACATCAAAAACTCATGTATTACACATTAAATATCGGAGATTATTGAAAATATCTGGCTATGGTTTAAGAGGAAATGCTCTCTCATTAAATTTTCATTTGATTTATATCAGTATCTGATTTTTCTCAAGCTAACATCAAAAACTCATGTATTACACATTAAATATTGGAGATTATTGAAAATATCTGGCTATGGTTTAAGAGGAAATACTCTCTCATTAAATTTTCATTTGATTTGTTAGATTTTCCATTTCTGTAAATTTTTCATTAGTATAGAGTAAGGACATTTTTTTATAGCCTGGAACCAGTTACACCATTTTAATTTTGTGTTTATGGAAAAATCTGTCTTGATTTATGCCAATTCAAATAATGCCATTAGTTTCGAATCAATTATGACATACTTTGAGGATGACTGTATATAGTTGCCTTTCATGATATAAAAAGACAACTTGGTTTCATTCAAGAAGAATGAACTATCAAAGATGATTTGAGTTGAATAATTACTCAACTTAAAATCATCTTTGACAGGTCATTAGCTTAAAATTATAATTGTTTGAGTTGTGACAGGTAGAAATAAGAAATCTCTTAAATTCAAGAGATTTCTAGAATTATCTTTGTACTTCTTGTCACAAAATAGTCAGTATTCTGGAATTTAAGATATAATGTTAGCTAGGAGAACTGCAGTATATATAGTAAGAAATTGTTGATTGATATTTTAATTGATATCTTTAATTATTTTTATAGCTACTTTTATGGAATTTATATAGTAGCTTTTTCATTTTGTGTATTGCAAGTGCTGAATGCCAAACTTGGCAATTATAAAGGAATCTGAGAACAATGATTCTCATAGATTATTTTAACTGTCAGTTTAGTCTTAATTTGAGGATAGTCATTCTTTTAAAAGTGAAAGTATTTTTCTCTGTCTGAACCAATTTCTGATGTAATGCTACAGCTCCTATCTGAGTTTATCATTGAACACAAGCCAAGCTCCAGGAATCCATAGATGGATCCATGGAGGACCCTATTTGTGTAACCTCTCTACAGTGACGTAACCAGCTTTTGTTTTTGGATGGGCCAAGAGTGGGCCACATAAATAAACCTTAAATATTACTTAACTTCTAATACCTCCACCTCTGATACAAACTTCAAACAGTAGTCGATCTCTACAAGAACTCAAATTGGATTCAACATTTCAAAATTGGCTTGTCGACTGCATCGATCTTTTATACTCTAGTGTATAGTGTAGTCACCCGCTATTAGCGTGAAATTATGCGGGCTTAAATTATGCTTGTGGTTTTTTTATTTTCATTTTTATAGAATACAAGGTGACTTGGATTATGAGGTGTTTAATGTATTCAGTTGTAAATTTTTATTTTTACAAAACTCAAGGCGTCTATTATGAGGTATTTAATGTATTCGATTGTAAATTTTCATTTTTACAAACCTCAAGGCTTCTTGGGTTATGTGAAGCTGAATTCTTGCAGTTTTCAATTTTACGTTTCAGATTATACATTCAGGATGGGCCAGCACATGGCCAGAACTTTCAATGCATGGGCCATGGCCCACCTGGGCCCACCCGTAGTTATGTCCCTGCCTCTCTAGAGCATAAACTTCTATGAAAGATCAAAATAGTTCTTCTATCACAGAAATAACTATATGTCAGTTTGAGGAGATTAGCTGAATACTTCTTGTTCATGAGTATGGATGAGAATCTTCAGCTACTAGGTATAGTTGATGCATTTTGTTGAATTGTTTTTTTATATTATAATGCAATATTGATTGGATGATAAATATCAAAAGTACTGATGAATAATTTATCCTGTTAATATGGAATTAAAATTCTTCTACTTTCAAGATTTAGTCACTTATTAATGAATTCTAATTTGTATCTAAAGTGTTAAAGAACTTGGTTTTGGTGAATTAACATTTCCATCAAGAACCAAGTTGAGAAAGGTAAGTTTATGTTGCAAAGCATTCCAGATTGGAAATAATCTGGTTCAGTGATTGAACTGATAACTTTTGTTGATGAGACTTAAATCAATGAAATTGATCCTTAATGTTCTGATAAGTTGCTAAATGTGTTTTGTTGGGAATTATTAAGTTAGATGACAAGAATTGGAGAAATTGCTTTCCTCTCTGTTTTGGATGCAGTTTCACCCAATTGAGATCTGACACTGAAGTCAAAACATAGTGCTATTAAAGAATTCAAACATAATGCAGTTGGAATATAGTACAAATGGGACTCTAACTTGTATTATGTTTCAGAATTAGAAATTTTAATTTTAAATTTATTCTTTAGTATACTGAAATGGAGAGAAAGAAGTTGAGCAAATGAATAATACAGGTATCCCTCAATTTAAAACCCTCAATTAATGAATTTTCAGTTTAATAAACAGCATAAATCTACATCACTTTTTTGTTTTGCAAAGATGAAACTGTTTCAGCATTGATCAATTATCCACTCTGTTTGCTTAAATTAATAATTTTCTTGTTTGTTTTCTTCACTGATTGTATCAGAAATATCAAATATACTAAATGTATCATTGATTTTAAAACAAAATTCACTTCTGCTTTCACCAGAGGATCTGGTATCGAATCTAGTACTCAGCATATATATTAATACCATGACTATCCTTAATATGCGTATTGCATTTTTCAAAACGCTTTGCAATTATATAAAGCTATTTAATTTCATAAAATAATGATTACACATTATCTAGATGAACCTAAATATACAGTATTCATTTCCCAACTATCCCCAATTAATTGGAGTAGTTGGGAAATGAATTACCCTGGATAATCTTCAAACTACTAAAATACTGGAATTATGGACAATATGAATTTAATATTAAAAAATTAATAAATTGCATTCATGTATATATTCAAATGTTCTATTATTTTTTGAAAAAGGAAACAAGAAACTTAGCTTATTTGCAGCAAGAAAATTATTGTAATATTTGTAATTTTAATTTTTATTGCAAATTATTTAAAATATAATAAAGAAATGAATCTGGGGCACTTAAGAATCTTTTAGATAACACATCTAACAGTAAGATAAATAGCATAATTAACCATCACTTCTGGGTTGTGGATTAATCTGAAACCTTGGATAATCCAACCCCAGATAATCAGGAGTCTATTGTATTTTTTATCTGTGTATAAATTTGAAATTATAATAATATTGTGTTGTTCTAATGGAATATTCTAAATATAATCAATGTGATGGTTTAAATAAGAAAATTATTTTGCATCTATTAGATTTCTTAAAATGATTATCATAATAAAATTTACAATTAATACATTTTAAAAAATAGAATTAAAAACGTCAATACTTTCAAAAAATTTGATTTTTTTTTTCCAATAATTTAGCAAATTGAAGTTTTTGAGAATTACATTAAATTTATGTAATGTCTTAAATTTAGACAATATTTGATGAAAATTTAAAAATTTTTAACTAGTAAACAAAACCACAATGATTGTCAAGTTTATTGCCTTATTAGATTTAAATTCAAAGATCACTTGGCATTTAATGACTCCGAAATTAATATAATAGATAATAATATGAACAAGCACATTTGTAAGTAGAATAAATGTTTATTAAATAATTCTTGCAGTCTGTAATACTTTGGCTTAATAAAGCCATCTTAAGCAGTAAAATGTAGATTATGCATTTATACACAAAATTCAAATATTTGAAGCTTCTGTATAAGTGCATATGTAATCTGTATTTTACTGCTGAAGATGGCTTTATTAAGCTGAAAGTGCTACAGACTGTAAGAATTATTTAATGTTTGTTCTATCTACAAATATGCTTGTTTATATGATTATCAGCAAGTAATAGACTATATATGTAATAAGTATCATAAACTGTTGTATTATAATATAGATATTTATTTTATATTAATACTTTTGGAATGCTTTAATATCAATAAGTAAAATAGTAGTAACTTTCTGGCACCCAAGAACCAATTTGAAATTTTTGCATAGGAATTAATGAGAAATGAGTTTTCAATTTATGAATTTTCATCTAATGAACAGTTTTTAAGGTCTCAGTTATCTTTGTAAATTGAAGGATACTTGTACTTAAGTACTTGTACTATCATTGTTTTCTTTGATATCAACAAGAACTGAAATATTGAAATAACCTCTAGTGATGATAATACCAGGATGACCAAAGGTGGCAAGATTTTATTTTTAGTGTTCTTCTCACCTATGCATAAAAACATTTGCATTGAATGGAAAATGCTATTTGTGCTCTTCTCTTTAGTTTACTATATTCAGCCTTTCAATTACCATAATTGGTAAATGCTTTAAATAGTAACCCAAAAATATAACCTCCAGAAAAATTACAAATATGGTGTATTGCATATCATTCTTTAATAAAAATTATTTAAAATATCACACTATCTTTCAAAAGTATAATTAGTAGCATTTCTGTACCAATCTAGATTGATTTTAGAAATTTATTTTCCTGGAATTCTTCTTCCTGGCCTTTCTTGGCTTGTGAAAGAGAACACTGAAACAACTGTAGAACTATGTTGAATAGTAAGCAATAACTTTGATATCTCCTTTTTTACCATCTTTATTGTAGCATACATAGATGATGCAAAGAACATTTTCAGAACTGGCTTTGCAATCCTATTGGAACTGGCGACTAATAGAATGAACAGAAAGATTCATAGATATTCATAAGCAATATGCCTAAGACATAACATTTGAAAGTAGAATCAATGCTTCATCCAAGACAGGTATCATCATTATTTATTTTTATATTTTTAAAGATTTCCAGAAACTTCTATCCAGAGACAAGACCAAGAGAATGTATGCTTTATTATTTGAAAAAGTAGATGAAACATGTTTTGTTCAAAATTAAACAGCAAGTTATTGTAGTTGTTAATAGTAGCTTTTAATGTTTTTAATGAAATAATTATTTGATCAGTCCTTTCAGATGCTTGGAATTAGGATTTTTGAATTAATTTTACTTTCATCAGTATTGCAGTTAAGGAGTGTACAAGCTTGAATTTCACGCTTTTGATTGATAAACAAGTGTAATATGAAATTAAATGTCATCTATAATTTTAAGAATTTTATATTTTAGTAGTAGTATGAAACAATAATACTTAACATCTCTTAGCACAGAATTGATTCTTGCAGTTTTTTAGTTGTCCTAATAGCTTTACATCATTCTTTAGAGAGGCCCAGCTAATTGCTAATCCTGACCTTGTTATCTTATATGCTATAACATGGATGTTTAACTTTTTTTATATCAACTTATTTCACAATCTATTTCCTCAGTTTTGGTAGCTGAAAGCTAAAGCCGACTAGAAAAATTATTAAGACTATTCAATCCCCATCACATCTGATGGGTCTTCTCAAGATGTCAAAATACAAAGGTTTTTCTCTCATTCAGAAAACTCACAAATAATATGATTAGATACCTGTCAAACAATTGTTAGTATTAGGTACAGTTGAGTCTCTGTAGTCTGACACTTCCAGTAGTCTTACACTTTGCAAACTGTTGTGCCGTCCAGGTGAAATTTTCATGTCACAAGTTGTCGATGTGCGAAAGAGAGAAACTGACCTAAACGAATTGTCAATCACTATTCATTCATTGCATAGGCATTATAGTCAGACTAACTTTTAAGTTCAGTACGCTATTTACTGTAAAATAATATAATCGGACTAATTTTTAAGTTCAGTACACTGTTTACTATAAAATAATGTTTACAGTATCAGTGTTTGTTATTTATCTTTACATAATGTTACAAATCGGAAAAACTGAAAAAACGAAAACACAAGACATTGACTGTGGTCGAAAAGGCAGAAAAAATTAAAAGACTTGGAGAAAAGTTTAGTGATTTCACTTCAATTTATGGCATTGGATGAGCCACCATTTATGACATAAAAAAAATATTGGGATAAAATTGAGGGGTTTGTGAAAAATTTGAACAACAAGAGTAGTGAGAGGAACGTCTTAATAAACTGAGCATATTCGTTTGTATAATTCCATTGTTTTCATTGAACATCCAATAATCCGACAAGCCCCGGAACCATATGTGTCAGATTAGGGAGACTCTACTGTATTTAAATTTTTTAATGATGGATATGAAAAATTACCTAAGCTGCACAATATTCAAAACAAAAATTTTATTTTTTGAACTGATTTCTATAGGCTAGTTAAATATACCATATTTGTATAATTTTGAGGTTATTTTGGTTCAATCCCACAATTATTTTTAAAGTATAATAATAATAAGTATTTTATCATATATTACAAATTTAGCATAAACATACAACTTTACAAAAAATAATAATAAGGAAAAATAATTTTATTAAATCAAGGTAATATTGATTAATACTATCTGATACTAATATTTCATGACATCTAACAATTATTTTTTATTGTTTTTATTGCTTCATGAATATATTGACTTTTGATAAAAAATCGTTTCTGTTATTGCAATATGCATAAATAAAACAAATTAGGAAATATTCATAAAACTTAATAGTGGAAGTGAATATAAAGGAATTTTTATAATAAATTGATGCTAATCAAAATGTTTCCTTAGGTATCTATAAAAACTTCAAATTCATCCAATGGAGGTCAGTCTAGTGGCTGTGTGGTGCTTTCTATATCAAGAAATCAGATTAAATCACAGACTCATCTCATATTTTCCAAAACATTCCAATTACACTTTCCTTCATTGCTCCAATCCAACACATCACAATTGTATAACCAACTTGTGGTTGGCTCTTAATCTATTGCTTTTATTCTTTGAGTAAATTTGACAAAGTAAAATGCTTAAAATAATTATCTAATGGAAGTTAAATTATTTGGATTAACATGAGTAATCTATTAAATGTGTTTGTTTCACAAATATCTTTTGTAAATGAGCAGAAAATTATTGGACACTTCATTATTCTCTCAGAAATATATACACTATATAGATTTTTTTATCATTATATGCTATATTGTATTTGTATTTGATTTTCTTAATTCAGACAAGGCATTCAATTGGATTTATAAAAATTCCAATGCAAAACTTTCAAATAAAGCATTGTAATCAAATGCTTTATTTGAAAGTTATACATTATTATGATTTTATTATAAAAAGATAGATTGGCATTATATTTTATAATATTTGTAAAAACTAATTCAATACCTGATCATAGATTCCAATGATGATAGTTCTATTCCAAGCAAAAATCACAATACTTTATGGAAGAAAAGATCTTATAATTTTTCAGCTAAAATAATTGAAAATATTCTAAAAATATATAATGATTTAAGATTAAATTCAGAATACAATAATAATATACAGTGTACTCACATTTTTTATGAACCTTCAATTTATGAACTACACGTTTTTACGAACTATGTAGTTGATCCCAAAAAGTCTCTAATGTTAATTTATGCCATTCCCATTTATGAACTTTTGATTTTACAAACTTTTTTGGGGGTCCATACAAGTTTGTAAAATCGAGAGTTCACTGTATTTATTACTAATAAAAACTATAAGCGTATTCTCTAATGCTAACTCTTCCGTAATTAAAATATCACATTAAAGTATTGTGTGTGATTTTATTTTAGATTAAATAGTATGTTTGATTTGAAATAATTTACAATAGATTGAAATTTTTAATATTTCTGAGTATAGAGAACAAAAATCCTTGTGAAATTGATGGCTTAAATATGTTTTAAAGTCTTTTATAAAATAGAATAATAAGAGTGTAGGGATTGAGATGATAAAGAATTCATAAGGGTAATAATATTTATAATAATTATGGCTGAGTGGTCATATGAAAAAGTAATAGTTTTTTATACTAAGAATATGGAATCAAAACCTCATTTTCTTATGGATAATCATGGCCAATTCATTTCTGCATTTTAAAGCATATCATCATGAATTTGGTAGCTTATGATGAGCTCTTAACTCATTTGCCTCTTATCTTCTGTTCAAATTTGGTAGTATTACTCTCAAATAATGCAAATCTAAACAAAAATTCATGTTATTGTTTCCTGCAAACTTTAAGTAATTGATTTATTATATATTTGACTGTTAATATAAAAAGTTTTATGCAAACTAAATTATTTAACTGTAATATAATACAGTAGTTTTCATTAGCAACATTTTATGTTTAAATTAAGTAAATAAATTGTTTGTCTCTTCTCGAAAAATACATTTATAAATTCAATAGAAAGTTGTAACTAACTCTAAATAGCATCAATATTCTTAGACATCTGAATTAAACCCTAACCTAATTGAATTTGCATTGAGAAAGTTGATTTAATTTTTAAATACATTTTCATATCCAAAAATTCTATTTACTTATAATTCCTTACTGTTGTGTGTTATGTGTATATACACACACACACATAACACATAACAGTAGTAGTACATACACATTATATA
>AYEL01074230.1:0-20022 GCA_000484575.1 Olivierus martensii | reverse complement strand
TATATATATTAATTGACATATGGAGGGAATATGTCAGCGAAATTCGTAAATTGAAACGTAATCGGCCTATTTACATTAAGATGGGACCACCTGTGGGACAAAATTGGAACTAACGAGTTAATCTACATTTACGGAGTTGCAGTGTAGACGAGATTTAATCCTCTAGATATTCCCGTTTAAGTTAAACCGGTTTAACTGTAATCTGTATTAACTAATGCCAGTGTAGAAAGGGTATTAGTTTCCATGAATACGAAAGTGACTTCTGGGTAAAAATGGAGGACAAGAAGGATAAAGTTCACTCTTGCAAAATAAATGTTTTTATTTTTATAAATAATTTTAATACTTTTTGATATAAATTTGAAAAAAACGAGCTGATGTATATTCTAAAAGATAAATTAATTTATCTTTCTAACATAATAGTTTAATTAAGCATATATTTTTATAATAATGATTTATCTAGTTTAATAGTCTTTAACTGGCGCAGATCATTTAGAAAATTAATGTATTTTTTATATTCTACATAATGCATTGGAAACATTTGTAATGATTCTAGATGTCGTAGGTTGGCTAATATGAACAACATCTATAACAGACTGAAAGCTACCATTGCTAAAAAATCTCAGTGCACATAATACTTTTGTTTCCACATTTATAGCATACGAACGCTTTGCTTTTCTCTGTATAAGGTGAAAGTTCTATTAATTTAAAAATCGCATCTTTAGGTAGTTCTATAGAAATGAATAAGCTCGGCAACTATAATATCATTAACTTGAGTCGAGGTAATTGAAACATTCGAATAATAAATCTGTCCTCTTCATCGACTAAGAGAGAAAAATACAATTGATGAAATTGTAAAAAAAAATTGATGATAACGACATGGTCGTGGCGTCGTTACTGATTTCGACAAGTTTCGAGCCATAACGACGATATTTCGTTGTTAGTTTGATAACGATGCCTGTCCTCTTCATCGACTAAGAGAGAAAAATACTCTTCCGCTATCTTAAAATTGATGATAACGACATGGTCGTGGCGTCGTTCGAGCCATAACGACGATATTTCGTTGTTAGTTTGATAACGATGCTTTGTGAATCTGGGCCCTGGTCTATGCTAACAAACCACAAACAATGGCCGGATTGGCCGCGGAGGAAGCACTTCGGCTTTCCACTCTGGAGGACCCGGGTTCGAGTCTCGGGTCCACTCCTTGAAAATATTTATCATGGGATCAGGGCCCGGCCTGTCGATCCCCATCCTCCACAATCCGGCTGACCCCTCCGCAGGGGTGGGCAGCCTGTGGAAGTGCTGACCTCTCCGCAGGGGTGGGCAGCCTGTGGAAGGGCTTGTTTCGCTCACCACATAGTATTCTACCAGAAATGATCCCTCCGCAGGGGTGGGCAGCCTGTGGAAGGGCTTGTTTCGCCCGCACATAGTATTCTATCTGAATGGAGTGTGGCGTCATCTGTTGACAAAAAAACCACAAACAATTCCTGAACTGAAAATAAAAATACAACGCATTATTGCTGAAATTGAGCCAACTGACTTGGAAGTCTTCGAAAATTTGATCAAAAGAGTCAAGATATGCCAGCACAGCCGCGTTTGCAATTTGGCCGACATCATATTCCATAATTAATCTCAACATGTCTACTTTATAAATCAATAAAAATTACTTAATTAAATAATAATTTACTGTGTTTCATTTTAAAATTAAATCCGGCGTAGCCTATGGGACACTCTATATAATCACTACTACTACTCATGGGTCAAAATAGCGAAAAGGCAAAGAGCGCTAACAATATCCCTCTCTGACTGCAAAACCTCATTTTTTTGTTTATTAGTACCATAAGTCTGGTTACAACTTCATAAAAGTAATAATATTGAACGAATGTCCGTTGACTACAATAAATAGCAGTGTAAAAAATTAGAATTGTTCATTCAAATTTTCAGTAAAATAATTTTAACACAATGATACTAAATATAGGTTGATAATCAAAAATCTGTCAATCGATATTTCGGTTCCATCAGTTTTTCGGCATTAATATCGGAGCGCATTTTTAAATTTACCACGTTGGCATGCCATTGTTTTCTAGAGGCGCTGTTTATGTTTTGACCACAGATTTGATTTTTCGGCATTAATATCGGAGCGCATTTTTAAATTTACCACGTTGGCATGCCATTGTTTTCTGGAGGCGCTGTTTATGTTTTGACCACAGATTTGATTTATGTTTGGTCATGCTGCAACCAGAGTTGCCAGATTGGCTTTTTGACACAAAATAAGAACTTTTTGGCTTTTCTTTATACATGGTTGGCGTTAGAGATTTTTTAAATCATTTTAGCGTTTTTTGTTTATTGGCATTACATAAAATATTTTTTTTTTTCGAGGGCACAGTAACGAATTAAAATTCTGTAGAACTACAGTCTTTTATGTAGTTATTGAACATTAAAATTCATTTAGTGTTTAATTTTATTTCATTAAAGCACTATCAAGTAGTCCTTTTCCTTAAATATATACATACTGTATAAAGTTGAAATTTTAAGTATAATAATAATAAAAATAGTAATTATTATTTGCATTTTAATATTGTTATATTAAAATTTATCTGCCCTGGTATGTCATATTCATTTAGTTTAGAAATAAATTGCAGTTATACCAATTGAAAATTTGCCGATCTTTTTAAGGTGTTTTTTGTACATATTTGATTTATTATTATTTCTTGTTATAAATACAAAACCTGTTAGCTTATTAGAATCGGAACAAAATTAATAATAATAATTATTATTAAATAAAGAATATTTTAGCTTATTAATCGCATTCAGAAAATATGATCAAGAAAATGTAACCAAATTCATTGCATCATTGGATTCAAGATGAGTTAATTAAAATAAAGTGACTCTGTCCCGGTTTGAAAAAATGTCCCGGATTGTCCCGTCTTTTATTTATAAGTAAATAGTTCATATTAAAAATTTAAAAAAAGGATTAACTAGATTTAATTTTAAAAAATAAGCATCTGAAGAATTTGCCTTCCCAACTTTTACTATACATAGGATATGGTCATCCTAATATAATCAATGTGGATGAATCAATCTAAAGAAAAAGTAATAGTAAAGTATTGTTTGTTTCTTTACCTCTTCCTGCTTTCTTTTTGCAAATTATTAAAAAATTTGGAAATTTTTTTTTTATTCAGGAAAAGATTTTTATTATTATTTTTCAAAAAAAAATTTTCTTTTTGAAAAATAATAACAAAATCTTTTCCTGAAATTTTTTCGGGGGTTGGACAAAATCAAAAAAAAAAAAATATATTTTTTTAATTTGGTCCAACCCCACACTCCGAGTTGAAGTAGTTCAGAAGATTTCCCGAACTACTTCAACTCGGGACGTTCTAGATACTGGGAACTTTAGTTATAAGCATGATCATTTATATATGTAGTATTTATGTTTTACTTTCCCCATCTTAATTCGAGATGACGGATAGAAATAATAATGACTTCTTGGGATCCTATTACAAATCGACTCTTCGTGTATACTGTACTTTGGTTTGATTAAAATGTAAACAAATTATAAGTGAAACTTTTACTGACGATAAGTAAACGTGCAAAAAAAGAAAAATCCTTTAGTTGACTATCTTTCACGTGACACAAATAGTTTTTAATAGATCGGGCAGAGATTTCAATACTGTATATCTTGGATAAACGATCGTCTAAAATTTGAATACTCTTAAATGTTTTTTTTTTGTTCTGGAATATTTTGGAACTGAAATATGCACCTGAAAACTAATTAAATAAGGTTATTGACGTAAATATAGTATATCTAAGTCATTTCAGATAATTATAACATCGTTTTCATGTGACACAGATTTAACATAGTGTCATTTTAATGTTTGGAATGGACGGCCAATAGCTTGTAATGAAACCATTTAGGACTCCCAAAATTAATATGTATGCACCCTGCTTAATACGGAATGATCCTATAAAATTTAAATAGTCTGCGAATATTTGTTCTCTGTTTTCGCGAAGATATTTTGTCAACCAACAGATGAATAAATTGAATATATATATAGATATTTTTTTTTGTAAAAATCGCTTAAAAAGTTGCTAAGAAATAAGACATTGTGATCTTAAAGATACAATATTCTGTTTGAAAAACATCGCAAAAATATATCATGTTTTATAATAATCAATTAATCAATTTATATTAAATGAAACCTATAAAATGCATACAGTATTAATATAAAAAAATGAATTCGTAAACGTTTATAGTTGAGACCAATGGCAATATTTTTAAAGAATTTCCGTTTGATTAAAAAATTCTTCTATAACATCGATATAACGGCATTTTAAAACAACAAGCATTCTGCCGTTTGATTAAAAAATTCTTCTATAACATCGATATAACGGCATTTTAAAACAACAAGCAATTCTGAAAAAAAAAATCATCTATTTTTGATACATGCTCAATATTTTAGATTGATTAAAGATATCGGATAAAATATGTATCAGCAAAATCATCTTCAATAGCATGACTTGCCTACTGAATTTTAATCTGTCAATAATTGGAAAATTATTGAATGGAATATCAATAACAAAAAATGGCGGATGTTCGAACCTATAGGATTAATTGCAATGATAAAAAGATTATCTTTAATAGCATGAACCTGCTAAATTCAATAAAAAATTCATCTGTTATTTTAGAGAGACGATATTAAGAGAGTAACTGGGAAGTTTGAATAGCCCCATTTTTAAAAGATTGAAGCTTAGGGGTTAAAAGATGCGGCATCAAGGTCGAGCTTTAATAGAAGAGCATATAAAGTTCTGTATATCGAATTTCAGAAAAATCTACCAATTAATTTAAAGGTTGTTAGAGGAAGAACATATAGAGACGCATTATGTTATTTTCTCTAGGAAAATTGTTTATAAGATACCATGCAGTTTGCTTGTTATAATAAAAATAATATAAATTTGTTTTTTTTTTATTAAAAACAATATACATATTAGTTTTATTATATAAATTAAAAAAAAATAATGCATAGTTTTAATAATTCGAGCTTTTAGATTACTTTGAATTTCCAGAAAAATTCAGACTTAATATATTTCATTTAAAAAATTAATTTAAAATTACGTTTTGAAAGATTTTTATTATTCTAAAAATATTTTGAAAAACTAAATCTATTCTAAAATACTGCACGCACAGTATTTACTATCATTGCATTTATAAACTAATCAAAATGAAGATTCTCATTTATTTAATCTGCGAAAAATTTTATGGTTTTTCTTTTAAAACTGCGATCACTTTTTTTCTGGAAAAATCATCGCCATAGTTTCTGAAGCAGATCGTTTTATTTTGTGTTGATTCTTTCTGTTCTATATGCCTTTAAGAAACGAAGACAAACTCCTGAAAGATATCTGGGCACTCTCGTCTTCTCACCGACTAAATTCAATTCTGTACATAGCAGAGAAAATAAGTTTTATTGCAACTTATCGCCTCGAACTAAGAACTTCCAATGAACGGGATTCGAATTATCGCTACTGTACTGTGTTTGTTTTTCGACATAGAATAAAATTGCATTTTTAACATAACCAATCTCGGCAAATTTTTGTTTCAAAAGTTAAAAATTTATTGAATTTTTGACTTTTGAAATAACAGCAGAATGCTTTCGAAAGTACAGTATAGAGTAAATAAAAATAACTATTAAATCATTTTTATATTTTCGCTGTTTTTTTTTTTATTGTATATTACATTCTCTCTTTAACTTTAATGCTGGATTTCATGTTTTGCTTACTATTTTATTCATTTAACATGAGAATTTATATAAAAAACATCGAAGGGTTATATATGAATAAGAAAATCTGGATTTACTAAGAAATAACTGAATTTTCATATTATTCGATTTATCAGTAATTTATGTGGTTATTCTTTGTGATACATTACAATAATTTGATTTGCCACAATTTTATTGAGAAAATAGAAATGTATGGAAGATTTGTATGCAAAGTTAAATTATATGAATTTGTGTCCCAAAACTTCAAAATTGCTGAATTACAGATTGAATAACTTCCAAATAAAATGAATTTTAATAATTAAAAACGGAATAATAAATATTTCATTTGATTATTTATTTACAATACAGTAGTTTAATATATAAGATTTAATTAGTGTAGTATATATTTAGAAAGCATTAAGAAAATAAGATTGAAAGGATTATATCATTTATCTCGTATTACGTTCCGAATTACATTGTTTAGATAAAATGTCTAATAAACAGGATAATATTGATTTGTTTTACGTCATTTTTCTCGAATAACGCTGTTCGAAATTTATTTTATCGCATGTTCAGTACCAAATATTTTAAAATTGTCGTTCGTGTATTCAGGTTTTATTCAAATTATTTTAATTTTAAATAAACCATTGTAGATTTATTTATTCCAAAAGTTTCATCTAATATTTCTCGTAAATAATTATAATTAATATATCTTTATAATTTGTAAACATTTTAAATTTATTTACAGAAAAGGTTTCCAATCATAAAATTATTTATTTTTTTTTTTTATAAATAAAACGGGTTTTGAAATAAACGTTATATCTTAATCAATAAATTTGTTATGTAAATTAAAGCATCATAGTTTTCTCATTAAGAAAAATTACATAGAATAACATATGAGCATTGTAATTAAGTCAAATTCTAAGCTAATAAAGCTACCAGTGATTGAAAAATGTCCCATTTCTAAGTCTGGAATATTCTGACTTATTTGCGACGCATCACTGCTTTGCTGTATAACTACTGTCAGAATATTTAGAATAAAGTATTGTGTTTTGGATAGTAAGATATTATTTTCGTTTAATATATTAAAATTGCCAAATAAAATTATTATATAAGTTTATCGATTTTACATTCCATAAAAACGTACACATTTTTATTATTATGTTGTTAATAATGTTAAATAATTGATGAATTAACATATCTTCCAAGTGATATTCTGCTTCAACCAAGATGACAAATGTCTTGAATTAATTCCTCATTTACTTTTTTCTAATAAATGCAGTACCTAATAGTTAATCAGATATAAGTTTAAGTTAATGATTGTAAAAATTTGTTGTGAATAATACTCTCTTTTTAAATATAATTATGTAGGAAAACCACATTAGGTTTATCATTTCGGCCTACATATACTGTTTCTTGGAGCACATCCTTGATATTATCCTTGATCTTTATCAAAATTTATAATTTGCATAATGTTTATTTATATATAATCATATTTAATTTTCTTAGTTTTCAAAATAAATAATACATTCTGTTTTAGTATCTTGTGAAATATATATAGTACTGAAAGGCTTTGAACAGCTATTCATTTATTTTTTTCATTTTTAGTTTTTTTAGCTTAATTCTCTTAAGTTTTTTATTGCTATTCATGATAGCATAAACTTAATCAATCACAAGAACTGTATTTAGTAATATAATATTTATTGGGCTGTTGTACAAAATGTTAAATTTTTTTAGCAAATATCTTAAGTAACAATAAGAATTTCCGAATACAGTAATAGTAATGCAACACTATTAGAAATACTATTTAGAAACAGTAAGTTTCATAGTACATATATATCTGATAAAATTAGATTTTTCTAAATACAGTATTTATAAGTTTATTGGGGAACAAACAAATCCGTATAAAAATTTCATTATAATTCTATCTAAATTTCCTATGTATAATAACAACAATAAATAAATAAATAGAATGCTAACGTACAACTTAAATGAGAACTTTAGGTAGAAAAAAATTTCATGACTTCTATATTTTGATATTTCAATAGAATGAATGTTAAAATTTGTGCTGATTTGCAAATATAGAAAATTTTCTCTATATTCTGAAACTTTTTTCTAAAGAAGTTTGTTTTACTATATTTTTCTTATGTTTAAAATTAATAAATACTAATAAATGACATTTTATATAATTTTTTCAGGAATATTTGCATAATATTTTATCCGATTCACACGTTATTTTCTTTAAAAAATATTACAGAATAGAATGCTGAAATGAAAACTAATTCAATCTGAATTCTAAAAATAAAACTTCTTGAATAAATAAGAAATCGACATTAAAAATAATTTACTTACTTAATTTATTTTAATAAAATAAGTAATATTGAAATAGTTTAATTTAATTAACAGACTTTATAATAATCAAATATTAAAAAGTAGAACAAATTAATATTCTTATGTTTGAAATTCCGATATTTTTGACAGAAAATAATTTCAACAAGATTAAAATAATGACAAATTTTAATTTAATCAAACTGGATTGTCTATTGATTTTAACGTAGCCATATAATTAAAGTAATTTTTATGTAACGGTATTACTGTTTTGATGACTATCTCGTTCAAACGATAATGAATATGAACTGTCGAATTAAATGCATTTAATTTAAGTAGAAATAAGTTTTATCTTGATAATTTTCAACATCTGCCGACGAAAATTTTCGAAATTTTAACTGGATTGGAATATATATATACGACAACAGTTACTGACCTTGAATTCAGTTACTCTATCATTGTCGAGGTAACACGTTAATGCACTCGTCATCGAGGCAGTTAAATAAATTAAATTGTGTAATAAGGCATGGAATGTCATCTGCCAGTGATGATAATTGAAGAGATTGGTGACCATCTGGAAACAAATCATTTTCAATACATAATTAACTTAAATTTTATGTAGAGTACTGTTAAATCTCAGATAATCATAATATGATTTCAGACCATTTAATTTTTTTAATTAAAATATAATCATGTTTATTAATTTTTAAAAATTTATATGAATTATGAAAAAAAAATTTTAATATTCAAAATTTATGGAAGACAAATTATTTCCTATTTTAGTTTAATGTGCGTTTACGTTAAACTATAGCTTATTTTATATTCAGATATCGAGAAATAAATATAATTTTATGATAAAACGTAATATCCATAAAATATTTGCTATCTCCACATAGGTACAAACTTTTACAGTTCAGAATAAGGTTACTGGAGAAAAGCTAAAAATTTTATTAGATAGATAAAGTTTAATGTCTGTAAAATTTGAATTTGTAGCACTGTTGGGTTATAGAAATTTTATATTTGAAATAATGCATATATTATGATTAATTCTTATGCAGTAGAATACGTAAAAGTAGATTAAATGCTAGCAGAGAGATAGAATTTGAATAAGTTATTTAATTATTAAATTGTAAAAAAATATTTACTATACAGTATAAATATTTCAATACGAATCTTACTGAGCAGTTACAGTATTAAATACAGTATTTGGAAATTTTTGTGTATTCAGTTATATATTTTACTTTGTTTACAAAACGCAAAGATCAGTTACAGTTTAAGACAGAGAGAGCCATAGCACTGGTATCACTTCCAGAATAACTTCATTAATGACATACACCTAGCCCTCAATTTGCACGGCATTCAATTTACACGGTTTCGCTTTTACACGGTTTTTAAATGAAAACAAAAAAATTTTTTTTGTGTTTTATTTTGATTGTTTTGCATTATGCCATTTATAAATTAAAAGAGTATCATATTGTCACGTTTTGTGGGTTTACGAGTTTGTAGAGATTAATAAAGAGTGAATACAGCTATATTTCATATAGTCCAATTTATTCACACAAAACAATCTTGTTTCACTATAACTAAATTCAATAGAAAATCCAATAATTATCTCATACAACACTAATCTATGTTTTAATTCAGAATAACTCACAGTTCTTCTTAGTCCACTTTCGCTTTCACAATTTATATCTCATTATTAACTTTTACTGTCCAAATCTTGCAACACAATTTATCGCTCACTATTAACTTTTACTGTCCAAGTCTCGCAGGGTCCACTTTTGCTTTCACAATTACTATTAATTTTTACTGTCCAAGTCTTGCAGTTTATTCTCAACTCACGCTTGCAGCTCGCCTAATTATGTTTGAATGCTTTTATTTGTATGGAATATTGTTAATTTTTTTGTACCGTATTCAATGTTAATTAATGTTTGTTTTCATTTCAAAAATAAATTGAAAAAGTATAAGCATTAAATTATCTTTAAAAATTAATGAACCAATCCCCTTTTTTCCTTTAATCGGTATCTCATTTTACACAGTTATAAAGAACATATCCTCGACTCTTCATTATCTTCTTTAGATCGATTTACATGGTTTACAGTTTAATTGAACATATTCTTCTATTTTGTATGAATTCTGCGTCTTTTTTACACGGTTTTGGTTTGCACAATTTTTCTAGGAACGTATCTACTGTGTAAGTCGAGGGCTGAGTGTAATTGGTTTTTACAGTTTAATTGAACATATTCTTCTATTTTGTATGAATTCTGCGTCTTTTTTACACGGTTTCGGTTTGCACAATTTTTCTAGGAACGTATCTACTGTGTAAGTTGAGGGCTGAGTGTAATTGGTTTTTAGCATGCTTTATAATCTGAAATGTTTCTGCCACTTTAATTTCTTCACCATGTTGGACATCTGCAAGTAATTTGACTTCATCCCAATGAACATTTAATGTGGATTCAAAAAATTTTTTTGCCAAACCATACTAAGATTAACATTAAATAAATCTCTCTTATATTCTTCTAATCTGAAATCTATGGATTTCAGTGTACTACCTACATACTCTTCAAATCTATTATAATCCTTGTTATAGACTGGAATGCAATATACTCCTTTAGAAAACTTACTGGCAAGATATCTTTATCATTCCTAATAAGTTGGTATGCATTCCTTTTGCCTTGAATATAGGAGGAGGGGCATTAGGATTTTTCTTAATTTTCTTTTTTTAAAATAAATTTAAATGAATACTTAAGAACCAAATTAAATATTCTAAACCTACCTCAATGATCATAAATCAAATTATAACAATCATTGTGGATGTCATACTTGCAATATGCATAAAAGGTCCATTATATTTATATCCAAAGACACACATCCCTACCAAATGGCTCCAGCTATAGAAAGAATTATTATGCAGTTAGATGATTATGATAGAGAAGAATCTAGATGGAGATTTATTAGGAATAAAACTAATAAGAGAATGGGCAATGGTTAAGATCATCTAAAAGATATTACTTAGCAATATCTTAGAAAGGGAAAAGTTGGCAATTTGCTGAAAACTACATACTTTCAACTCCTGGCAGATTTCATAACACGAGGTTCAACTCCTGCCATGGATGATCCAATGCCAATTTTAGACTTGAAGATTAGAAGGCTTATAAATGATGAGAAATTCCTGATATTTTGGAACATTAAATCTACTGTGAATCCAAGATGTCCTTTTTGGATATTTAAAGACCCATAAGGATCCTATAAGACCAATGGTTGATAACACATTTGCCTTTGTATAACTTAGAACATAAGGGCTTACTAAGTAATGTCTAAGAAAAATTAGAAGATTATGAATATGTAATAGGCTTGGCAACAGACTTTATATAAAAGCTTTAATAATATCAATTTGCACTCACATAGTAAATTTATAATTAAAGTTTTAAAATTCCTGCTTTTACTATTATTTTTTACACAGACATCGGCTCCTATAACAGGAAATTTTATTATAAAACATTTTCGGTCTTTCTAAGAGACCCACTTCAGTATATATACACTTTTTTTAAATGAACAGTTTAGAACATAAAATATTAGAATGCATGTATTTTCAAAAATTCTTAAATGTGTTTAAATAAATGTTTCTTAAATAAACTTTTTTAAGATAAATAAATTTTTCATATAAATACAATAATAAGTGAAGTTTGTGTAATGATGGCAAAAATTATAAAATTTGTCATTCACATGTAATCTTCTACACATTATAACATAGCACCTACATGTTAACTTTTGCACACCAGCAACATGACACTGGAGATTTTCCAAGTCATTATCATTAATTATGTTTGCCTTCATTCTTCTGTTTTTTCTGTTTCTATTGCCTCAGGAGTGTTGCCACCTAAATTGTTCACAATAGGTCTTATTATACTTGTCACTATATTTTGGGACAATACATCATCTTCATATTCCTTAATAGCTATGCAATATTTTGTTTACTTATTCTTACGGCTATTATATACTCTTCAATCCTGGTGCATAGATATCTCTTGGTCTTACCCTCGTATTCTTCAGATGTTTGTACAGAGCTATCGTATAATGCAGGTCAGGGGTCTTCAATCTTTTACACTTTTAGGAATCCTTCGAGCTCATGGTTTGCTTGAAGGAACCTCATGTTTAAATAGTAGATAAAATAGTTTATCAAAGCTTTTTCTACTCAAATTCGCAAAATTATTCTTGTATCTTTATTTAATCTTAATACAAACATCTTAATAAGGCAATGAATAGTGAGGTAGCAAATCAGGTTTTATTTTATTTATTTTCTAGAATATATTTTATGAATAATTAACAAAAGGAACAATATTTTAAATTATAACAAATTAATAAAAAGAAAATTCTTTTAATGACTTAGCTGTGCTGTGAGGACAGATTTGTTCGTGAACCGAGACGTTCGTAATCCGAGGTATCACTGTATTACAAATCGATGATGATTTTTTTAAAAACGAACGAATTATAACGAATATTGGACGAATTATCGAGTCCAGTTAACCATACAATTTATGTACAGTAAAACCTCGATTTTACGGACTTCGGATTTTACGGACAGAAAACACACACACTTTTACATTACAGTAAAACCTCGATTTTACGGACACGATCCCAAAAAATAAAATAAATAATATTAATACAATATTTGCATAAACTGTCCATAGTACACAGTAAAACCTCGATTTTATGGACTTCGGATTTTACGGACACCATCCTAATAAAATAAATAATATTAATACAATATTTGCATAAACTGTCTACAGTATAGCTACATTTACAATATTTGCATAAACTGTCTACAGTATAGCTACATCCAGCATTTGTAAAATAAAGCGCTCATTTATTGCATAATACGTCGTATTCTAACAACTTACCTAAATTTAATATACATGTATGTAGGTAATTTAATTTTTAAATACTCATGTAAAATAATACAGTTTTTAGGCATAAGTCACATTAATTAGTACAGCAGGCATAAGTCACATTAATTAGTACAGGTATGTTGAAAATGCTAATTAATGTTTTATATAAAAAATTTTACTTCGATTTTACGGACTAGTCTTGCCCCCTATAGTCCGTAAAATCGAGGTTTTACTGTAATTTCAAAAATAATGGAATATTTAAGAGGAAAATATACAGCTATATAATTTGAATAAAATAAACTTTTTAATCTATTATTTAAAGCATTTCTCATCAAATCATTTTCAAAATGTATATGGGTTAAGATTATATAATACTATACTGTACTTGAAATTAAATTTGGGTTGTTTTATTTTAAAAAGTAGAAAACAAAAAGTTATACTAAAATTACAAATAATATTTCCGAAAACTCGATAATGTTCCTTTTTGCATTTTCTGAAAGACAACTATTGAATTATTGTTTTTATTGTGATGATGTTTATAGAAATCGGGTTGCATGTAATATATTATCTGAACGTTGGGGGATTGACAGTTCATATTAATATATTATTTCTTGTTAAATTTTAGTTGTCAATTATATTGTATTTATACATTAATATTCTTTGACAATGCAAATATTGAGTTTTAATGTATAAAACATTAGTTAAAGGATTAAGATTATTCAGGTTGCGAGCTCGTCTTCAAAAGTAGGTTAATAAGTCAAGTTTAACCGAAAGATTGCACACGGAAACCGGTCGAAAGACTGACGATTGTAATCTAATAGATGATAGGAGTGGGTGGCATTAAGGTGAAGGGGAGTAGTCAGGTATCGCGTGTCTGTTATACTAATTAAACGAACCGGTCCTGTTACGATTCTTGAATGATAGACGGAATTTGTGACGTCACGTAATGTTGACATACGCGCCTATTGTTGAGTTTTTTCCTTTTCTTTTTTTGCCACACTAGCATCGTTTTTTTCGATTTAGTAAAGTAATATAATGAGTAAGACAAATAAGAAAACTTTGAATTCAATTAAGTTTACTCGCTTTATGTGGAAATTTTTATTCCGGGTTGACACTTGTATATTCTGTAAATACAAACATTTACTGCTAAAGGGTCTTTAGTTTATTACGTTTCATTTTCGTTTTTATATTAATATGATTTCCAGATATTTCGAAG
This sequence comes from Olivierus martensii, assembly GCA_000484575.1. Classification (NCBI taxonomy): domain Eukaryota; kingdom Metazoa; phylum Arthropoda; class Arachnida; order Scorpiones; family Buthidae; genus Olivierus; species Olivierus martensii. The sequence continues at coordinate 5,839 of AYEL01074230.1, read as the reverse complement.
TTAAACTGCCTCACGCTTTTTTAAGCAAAATTAAAAAAAACTGTACTTTGAATTAATTTATTAAGACATTCATATGGTCAAAAGAATTTATAATTCAAATCATGTAAAAGTTTTGTTTTTTTTTATTATATTATTATTATAAAATTTCGAAATTAATTCTATAAATAGTAACCTATTTTACATTTGCTATTGATTTTAACATAAAGAATTATTTATTAGATTTTGGAAAAAAGTTTTGGAGAGTGATGATATAAATTTATCACTAGTTTTTAATTTTTGTCGCTAATTACAATTGTTGCTATATTATTGCATTCGTTTGTATTTTAGTTTTCACTACATAAAGTTTTCTTAAACATATGTATATACTAAAAAAATTTAAGATGTAAACCCAATATCTGTTAAATCAGACTTTTGCATTAAATTATAGTATATAAATGGATAATAATTTTTGGATAATAGGATTAGAGATATTGTTATAGTATATTTATTTATTTTTATTAAAAAAAAAACTGAAAATTTTCATGAAAAACCTTTAGATTTGAAATGTATAGAATGAATCACACAAAAATTAGACCGTAATTTTATTTTAAATAAATAATAACAATTTTAAAATATGATATTAACTACATTATTGGCTGATTTAATTTGTCACTGAATAGTCAGCTCTTGCCCATTTAACCATAAAGTCTGGGATAATTTTTCAAAATGACCTCCAAAATTTGATTTAACATAAAATACAACAATAAAGTTATATAAATTGATTTAAATAGGGAGCTTTTATTTATAATAATGATTATATCAAAAAAAAAAAACAAAAAACTAATATATGATGTGAATTATCAGTCTTCATAACTAAGTTAATTTTATTTCCAACTTGTTCAAATGGAAAAGTTTTAAATTAATAAAAACTATATTTAGTTTCAATTTATATATTTTTGTTTATATGTAATAGCATAATAAATTTTACAATCTAATCTGATTAGGTTTTATGAAGCTGTTTTCTTAAAATAACGATAGAAATTACAAGTACTATCCTTAAACATTAGTATGATTAGACACTAAAGTATAATTTTAATTTGAGTATAATATGAATTTTTAAAATAGTTAACATTTTTTATTAAGTAAGTTTTTTTTTATTTTGCTTGCTCTTTATACAAGAAGTATTGTATCTTGTAAATATTAAAGTTAGAAATTTAAAACTTTCAACAAACTTAAAATATTATAAACATTTCATATTTATAAGGGTTATAATTTTGTAAAACATCTGAACTTAACTGACTGAGAAAATAGGGTTTTGTTCCCAGATAACAAGAATATTATTTTTCATTTATATTTTTGGATTAAAATGATACAATGTTTCAAATATTATGATAATATGATTTTGTAATACAAATTAATAAATTAACATGGCAAATTATTTATTCATTGTTTCTGTAAATAAAGTTTTGAGTAGTCAAAGAATATAGACATAGCTGATTCATTCTAAATTCATGCAACAATACTTTCCAGTATACCAGTTTGAAATATATTAACAATTCACTTTTCTCAGTAAATTTTGAAATACCTTTCTTTCCCATAAAAAGTATAATAAATTAACTTCCTTTGTACTTAGAAACAATAAGAATAACAAAAAAGGATTATAATATAGCAATAATATATAAAATCAAGCTTTTATGAATAATACCTTCACAAAAGATACTGAAAGAAAAACAAGTAATACTGATTCAAGTAACAAATGCAAGTCAGAAAGAAAGTGTGCCAGAAAGTACCAATATTTAAAGGCTTCATTCTGTATTAGTTCTCATAAAAATTATGGCCACAGAAAATAGTCTAGGGCAGTTATGGCGAGCATTTTTAAGGGTGTGTGCCAAAATTGACCAAGTTTAAAAAAAAATATCACCTTGATGCTGATATGAATGTAAACTTAATTAAAAATAATATATCAACTCCATGTTTTGTGTGCACAAAAAATTTGCCAGTGTACACTTTGGGCATGTGCATCATAGGTTTGCTATCTCTAGTCAAAGATAATTGTCATAGCCACAAATAAGCAAATTTCAGTTTGCAAAAGTACTGAAAAAGGTTTCAAATATTTTGTTACAAATAAATGAATTCTCATATATTGAGTTCTAAAATATGGAGGATTTACTACAGAGATTTTAAATAAAAATTTGTATGTGGTTGCCATTGAATTCACAAGAAGTTTCTGCTGACCGTACTAATCTTTCCCTTAGATTAATAAAGTCACTAGTTGCCAGAGTGATAGTGTTTGCTTGCCTCTAAATATTGAATTTAATTTCTGATCTTACATTTCCAAATTTTTTCTGGAAGGTTTTAGACCTTTAAAATCCATTTTTTAATCATTCAGTTGATCACTCACAAATGTTGGCCAATCCATGATGGGCCTGAATTGCTACCATGTGATATTCAGTTTTGTTGTAAAATTCAATGATGTGATTGAACTAACTTAATCTGACTTTAAAAATTTATTATTTAATTTTTATAATTCATGGATAATTTTTTAAACATTATCTCCACTTAAACATACAAATATTTTTGTGGCTGCAGTAAAATCATCCAATTGAACTAACTTAATCTGACTTTAAAAATTTATTATTTAATTTTTATAATTCATGGATATTTTTTTAAACATTATCTCCACTTAAACATACTAATATTTTTGTGGCTGCAGTAAAATCATCCCAAAACAAATGAAAGTAGCACTTTTTAGCAGAAAAATCATCCAGTGGTCATATTTGAGAATACTAGTTTATTGTATATGCTTCTGTTTATTATTGAAATAGCAGTTGCTTGAATATTTACATTGCATTTATGTTTTATAATTTTCGATAGATTTAAATGAAATTTCATTTATTGATGGATTATGTTATTATATAATTAACGGTCAAGTATTTCAATTTGATGATGTTATTTAGATTTATGAAATAAATTTGAAATAGAATTTTCAATGCAGTTATTACCTTATTTATAATTTTTTAATGCAATTTTGTTCATTTGCTCAAAAAATAATAATTTCCTATATTTTATTATGCTTTCATTTTATAAAATAATTTTCTATTTTTTTTTTTTTTTTTTAATTTCCTATATTTTATTATGCTTTCATTTTATAAAATAATTTTTTTTTTTTTTTTTTTTTCACTTTCATCATCATCATTCATTTTTGCTAATGTTTAGTTTAAAAAATTAATTGAACAAATTTTATTTTTGCTTTTATTAACTACCTTACAATATTGTATTTGCTTTAAACTTTATTATTTAAAAGAAAAATGACCACATGTCCTAATTTAAGTCATAGTGTCAATAAATTATTCTCAGTTTTAATTTTTTTCTTGAAAATATATATAAAAAGCAAAATAAAAATGATGGACTATGTAAACAGCTTGAAGAAATCTACATAATAAATTAAGTAATAAATTTATATTAAAATTATTATTATTAATATATTAGATTAATATTTAAACTAAATTATTTTACATATAATGACATTCCTAATTCTGTAATATTGGTGTTAACATTTTATGTTACATTTAAATGACTGTAATTTGAAGTCTTCAAATATAATATTTCATCAGATAATGTCACATGTCATCTAGTTTGACATTATTTGATAAAATGCTATGTGAAGAGATATAACACAATTACATAAATTTTAGGAATATATCAATATCTTGATTTTAATTTTGAATTGACGAACTATGTACTTTATTAAAAAAATCATGTTTTGAATGTAAGAATATAAGTAGAAATATAAATATCAGAAAAATGTTGAATAGTTCAAAATAATTAAATATAAATATGTAAGACTAGAAGTTTTAATATTTATAAAGTTAACCTATAGTATTTTGCTTTATCTAATTCAATTTTTAATATTCAAATCATTATTTTTTTAAATGCTTTATATATTATATATAGTTTTGTGTGTCAAATATAATTATACCAAAATATTGAGTGAATGTTTTTATATTTAATGGTTCATTTGTTATTTAATCACCCTAAGCAATAATTTAAGAAAAATTACATAAAAATACTTTAACTAATGTATTTGATTCAAAAAATAAATATAATCTATTAAAAAGTTTTATTTTTAGTAATAAAAGTATGGGTGAATTATGAAAATTAATATTTGCTTTAATATATATTGTTTTTCTTTTATTTAAATAAAAAGAATAATAATCCTAAGTATTTATTATATAGAGCTTTTTCCAAATAACATAAATAAAACAAACTTTATTAATGAAGTAACTTATTTTTTTAATTAAACTAAAATATTGGGATATTTTATAAAATCAGTCTGTTTTCACTATTTCCTCAAATATTATTTTTGAAGTTGTTTTTAATAATAATAAAATTTCAAATACAATTTATATAACTATACAATAGATTTAAGAAATATAGTAATAACTTTGTTGTGATAAATTGTTTTTACAATGATTAATTTTATTACTTACATAATAGAATATATTAATACTGTATAAATAAATATGGCAATTTATATAATTTGTTAGTGGGAGTAGTAAAATTTTTGTAATGAATGATTAGAAATGAATAAGAATTGATCCTATTTCTAATCATTTATTTTCATTATATGATCATATTTCCAATCATAAGATTTTTGTTAATAGTTTTTTAATAAATTTTTTAATTATGTATATATAAAATTTAATTAAATTAACTGAAATCTTAAATTCACATATTTGATGTTTTTGTCTAGTCTTTTAGAATTTTTGCATTTCTGTGAAATATTCTACTATTTTTGAAATATATCAGAGGTGGAATGTTATTCAGCATTTTTTCCAATCCTCAGCTGGCAATATTCCCACAGTTTTCTTGGATAAACTGCTATAGAAAAAAAAGCACATGTAATAAGTCATATCTCTTGCTGTTACTAGATGGTAAGGAGAAGATGTTAAAGTGTGTTATGAACATATGGAAGTACGATCAATTCCCATTCATTTCTATCTTGTGGAAGAATGTTATAAAGTTTCCTTGTTCCTTGATGTTTGAATAGTTGTTTGAACCTCTGATTCAGTAGAACAAGACAAATTTTTGAATATAGTTTAGGAAACCAATTGCTTATATCTACATAATAAATTAAGTAATAAATTTATATTAAAATTATTATTATTAATATATTAGATTAATATTTAAACTAAATTATTTTACATATAATGACATTCCTAATTCTGTAATATTGGTGTTAACATTTTATGTTACATTTAAATGACTGTAATTTGAAGTCTTCAAATATAATATTTCATCAGATAATGTCACATGTCATCTAGTTTGACATTATTTGATAAAATGCTATGTGAAGAGATATAACACAATTACATAAATTTTAGGAATATATCAATATCTTGATTTTAATTTTGAATTGACGAACTATGTACTTTATTAAAAAAATCATGTTTTGAATGTAAGAATATAAGTAGAAATATAAATATCAGAAAAATGTTGAATAGTTCAAAATAATTAAATATAAATATGTAAGACTAGAAGTTTTAATATTTATAAAGTTAACCTATAGTATTTTGCTTTATCTAATTCAATTTTTAATATTCAAATCATTATTTTTTTAAATGCTTTATATATTATATATAGTTTTGTGTGTCAAATATAATTATACCAAAATATTGAGTGAATTTTTTTATATTTAATGGTTCATTTGTTATTTAATCACCCTAAGCAATAATTTAAGAAAAATTACATAAAAATACTTTAACTAATGTATTTGATTCAAAAAATAAATATAATCTATTAAAAAGTTTTATTTTTAGTAATAAAAGTATGGGTGAATTATGAAAATTAATATTTGCTT
>AYEL01074225.1:0-12967 GCA_000484575.1 Olivierus martensii | reverse complement strand
GACCCCTCCTGAAAAATTGGAGGTGTGGGACCCGGATTTGAACCCGGATCCTCCAGGGTGGTAAGCCGAAGCTTTCCCACGCGGCCATCCGGCCGACTTCGTCATTCTAGCGTTCTACGTCATTCTCGTCCTGCACGTTTGTGTTGCTGAAGCTCTCTAATAAATTTTAAAAGTTTACGTTCCATTATATATGTTCGAAAACGAACTAAAAACTTTTTGTATTCTGTTCTTAATGGTGAAGATGGTTATATAACGACTGAAAACGTTCCATTTAAATTTATAGTTATTATAACGTTCCGTTGCAATCTAAGACTCTAATTTAAAAGATTAATATTAAAAGGTAGTTAGTTAAAATAGTTATTTATATAGTTAGCAGAGCCAGCTAAGAAGATGGATAGAATTTCTGAATACAGAAATATACCTATGAAGTTCTCGAAGGCCCGAGAAACATCTCTCTTTTTAGAACAATGCAAGATTAATAAGGTGTTCCCGATGTCAATCCACAAATTACAATTACCCATTAATTCTAAAAAGATACTGTTAAATACTAAAAAAGTATGCTTCCGGTATACTCTGTCAGATATTAAGCGTTGAATGTATAAATTTAAACTAAAGAAAGAACTTCTAGAAGGAGAAATATTAGAATCACAAAAGGAAGCAGAAATAACGCATAAGAATTTGATAGACAGAAAAACCACTGCTCTCGTGGATAATCTTAGGAAACAACATATCAAGAAACTTAAATTGATATTTTATAAACAGCTCCCGAAAAATAGACACAGTAAATTAGAACTCAGCCAAGAAATTTCTGTAATAAGTGATTTAAACGTTCCACAATATGTCTTAGATCTATTACAAAAAGGGCCATCCTGTGCTCTAAAACGTGAACCATCAACTAAAGATATAATTCCAACAGTAGAAAGATTAATAGAACCACTAGAAGTATTACAAAAAGAATGGATCCGATGGCAGGTCATTGAACAAACCAATATTAAAAGAAATAAAAGCGACATAAGATCGATTAGAAGAGAAAAAGTATTAATAGATATAACTTTAGATTGGATTAAACATGAGGACATAATTTTGACAAGGGAAGATAAAACGAAGAAAATAGTCATAATAAAAAGAGAGGAATATAACGCGATGCTTGAAGAATATATTAAGAGCTCGGGTACAGTAGAACTATCTTCTGATCCAACAAATAAACAAAAAGCAAAAGTAGAAAAGCTTGCAAAGAAACAACAATTCCCATAATGGTTAGCCTATAATAGGATTCATAATCTTGCTTCGCCTAGGTTCTTCGGATATAACAAGAAGCATAAGGATCCGATAGCTATCCGTGCCATAGTCGAGAAATATAGATAGCCGCTTATTAATTTCGAACATATCTTAGCCAATTGGTGTCTTAAAAAGCTAGGAACTTGTTCTTATTCAGTAACATCTGCGCAGCAGTTTCTAGAAAGAATAAAACAAATAACACCAGCACTTGGAGATACGAAAAACTATATCCGTCTCTGCAGCTAACTCCTACTTGTCTATATTTTTACAAATTCCTCTTAGAAAAAGTTACTGATTCTAAAAACATAGCATCATTACTCAGAGATATTGCAATATTAGTGTGTTATGACTCCTATTTCAAATTTAACAAAAAATTTTACAAACTTGTGGAGTATCCATAGGCGGCCCAATGGCGAGTGTCTTAGCGGTAGTAGTACTGAGGTATGCAGAAAACGATGTTCTAAAAACCTTTAATACCAGTTTTAAAATATTTTTAAAGTATGTGGACAATGTGTTTGTTATATGGAAAGACCGAACCGACAAAGCATTGAAAATGAAACAAGCCTTCACAAACGAGTCTCTAGAGCTAAAGCTTAAAATAGACCAAATCAACTCAACGTCGGTCCATTTCCTAGATGTTCAACTGGATTCGACGCTATCGCAATATAATACAAAAGTTTATAGAAAGCCATCTTATGTCTGTATCATCATCCGAGCCTGGTCGGCAGCCCATCATGGTTACAAGCGTGCGGCATTCAGATCATATCTTAAAGGGGAGGGCGCGAACTTGTGGTCACGAAATTAAAAAAAAATTTTAATATGATATAGTACTGTGACAGAAGAGTACTCGAGCAAAGTAAGAGAGCGCCATATTCAGTCATATTTAAAAAAAAGTCCAGATCGGGGAAATTAACAAAATATTTATATAACAGTTTCTTGAAACTATTCTCGTACCATACGTGAAAAAAGATAAATTTATGCTTATTATTGATTCCTGGGAGGGGCAAACAGATTCTGCTCTGCACGATGATATTTTTGAAAATGATGCTGGGGAAGCGACTTGCACATTAAAATTCATTCCTCCAAAGTGCACACCGCTTTGCCAACCATGTGACATTTATTTTTACCGACAGGTTAAAAATTTGATAAAGCGTTTACAAAATGTTTCCGATTTACCGAAAAATCATCGAGAAATAGCATCGCGAAAATCCATATTATGCAGTCATAATAAAGAATGACATATTTTTTAAATGACTTTTTCTCAAATATGGTTGAATATGGCGCTCTTTTACTTTGCTTGAGTACTCTTCTGTCAGAGTACTATATTACATTAATTTTTTTTTTAATTTCGTGACCCCAAGTTCGCGTCTTCCCCTTGTTAGACGCATTGTTCCACGGTCCAGGCTAAAAGAGAAGAGTTTAACAAAATTATAAGAGAAGGAAAAAACACAAGGATATGGTTATATATTTATGAAGACGATTTATGACAAAATACTGAAAACAGAAAATACTAGGAATCAGAATAGACAAGTAGAACAGCCGAGTACATTCCAGCAGAAAGGCCGCCCTAAAACCAACTGGCATCCAAATATCTGCCAGTACTTACCATCATTAACTAGAGAAATATTTGCTCTAAACAAATTAGCAAAGGATCAAGAACTAAAACTCGCATACAAGAGGAATGCTACTGTCTTCCAACGCTTACGAAACAACAAGGATCCTTATCCGCCAGATCAAAGAGTTGGGGTCTACATTTTGCCCATATACAATGAAGATCGTAACAAACAAGTAGAATATATAGGATTAACTATAAGGAACCTAAAAGATAGAATCCAGGAACACAAAGCCGATATTAAAAACAGAAATTTAAGAACAGCGTTAGCAGAAAGGTCTTACGAGCATAGTATTCAAATCAAATGGGAAGACTCGAAAATCACAGAATCTTGTAATAATTTAAAAGATGGCTTGCTATTAGAATCACTAGTGATAATACAAAGAAGACCATATAAAAACGTCATTAATGGACAAACAAATAAGGATGTTTCTACAGCATGACAATACGCCTTAAATAAAACCAGAAGCTGATAACGCGGTTGCGCGGTATATGATAGTTTAAATATCCGGTGCAGGATTTAATTATAATTTTATGAATTTTAGTAAATTTAACTATAAATATTCGTAATTTTTGCTAGCTGGATAAACTATATCCAGTAAAAGTAAAATATATATGCATCATACGTATTATATATAAAATACATTAACATTAACGGAAATTATTGTCACGATAATAAATTTTAAAATTTCACGTTCTATTATATGATATATGTTCGAAAACGAACTAAAAACTTTTTGTATTCTGTTCTTAATGCTGAAGATAGTTGTATAACGACCGAAAACGTTCTATTAAAATTTTGGTAAATTTAAATTCATTTTGTACAAAAATGAATTGGATCCAAATATTTTAAAGGTATATTGCAGGAAAATATAAAATATGGGTTATACCTAATAATTTATCAAACCTTTCAGATTGAATTTTTGATTATCCAAGATTCTCTCATACACATCATCTCAGATAACTGGACTCTACCATATTGTATTTTCTATAATAAAAATAATTAAGAAATGCTATTATTTATACTTACCATTATTTTATATTTATTATCCCATTCTTTTTTGTCCTCATTGTACTTTTTCTGATTTTCTGAGAGTTTCTCTGTTATTTCTTTAATGCTGGAATTAATATTTTCATTTAATAATTGCTTTTCTGTGCACAATGCTTGAAGCTTTAAATTTTCTTGAACTGTTTTATTATGTTCACACACTAATTTTTCTATCTTTTTTTTTAATTCATTATTTTTATGAATGTACTCTTGAATTTTATCTTTTTCATGTTCAAATTCTTCTGATTTTGTCTTCAATTGTTTTCGAAGTTGCTCAATTAGATTTTCTGCTCCTTTAATTGTTTCAACTTGAGCAAGCTTTAAATTATTAAAATCTAATTTTTCTTTGTATCCTTTAATTGCTTGATTTGCTTCAGATAATAATTTCTCTTTTGTTTCCAACTGGCTATTAGAATGTTGCAGATTTGTTTGATAATATTTCAATTCCATTTCTTTTTCTTCTAATTGAGACTGAGTTTTAGAAAGTTGCATCTTAAAAGATTGTAATTCATCATTTAATTTATGAATTGTAAGTTTTGCTGAGGCTAACTGGTTTTCTAAATCTAGATTATTATCCTTTAATGTTTGTTTATTCCGTTCATATTCAGATTTCATTGATGTTATTTTTTTTTTATAATCTTCTAATTCATTATTTTTATTGCTTAATGTATCCTCTATTACTTTAAATTTTTTCCAAGCCTTTTCTAATTCAGATTCATTTCCTTGTCGTTCTTTCAAAAGAGATTTTTGTTCTTGTTGAACAACTTCCAATTCAGATTCTAATCTCTTCAATTCATTATTTTGATTTTCTATTTTTAAATTAGATTCTGATAATTGTTGTGTAAGATATTTTTCTCTTTCTTCATTTTCTAATTTTAATTTAATTATATTATTTTCTATTTCTTTTATTTTAGTGTCTTTATCTTCTAATTCTTTCATTTTGATGGATATTTCTGACAAATTATTATTATATTCATATTGTAAATCAGAATTTTCTTTCTTTAATTTCATAATATCTTTATTTAAAATATCTTGATCTATTTCTAATTGTTTTATTGCATCCTCTAATTCTTTAGTTTTATTACATTCATTTTTATATTTTTCTGTTATTAAAGTCAATTTTTTTTCTGTTTCTTCATTTTTTGCTTCTATTTCTAGGAATTTGGTCTCTAAATCTATCATTTTTTCTTCTTTATTTAAATAATCTTCATGTTCTTCTTGTAATAAATTGAGTTGAGTCTCAAACTGATCACAAGTAACTTTAAGAGTATTATATTCACTTTGAATATTGTTTAATAATGTAAGTTGATTATTTTGAATTTCAAATTTATTCTTTAATTCATGATACTCTTTACAGGTATTTTCATGTTGCTGATTCAGGTTATTAAATTTTTCTGACAATGTATTCTTTTCTTCAAAAAGTTTTTGAAGATTTTCTTCAATTTCTTCTATTGTTTCATTTAATTGTATTATTACTGACTTTTGTTTTCCTACTTCCTGTTCCAATGAACTTTTATCATTTTTTAAAGAAAAGAGGGATTGCATAATACTATTTATAATAATTTTTACTTGATTGATAAATTCAAATTGATTTTCCAATTTTTCCACTTTATTAAGTGTTTCTAAATATAAATTTTCTTTAGTTTTTTCATGCAATTCTTTAAGTAACTTTTTAGTATAGTCTTCTAAATTATCTAGTATATTAATAATTTCATCCTGTTTATGAGATAAAGCATTAAATTTATTTTCCATAACTTTTAAACTGTCCAATTTTTGAATAACATCATTATATTCATAAGATGTAGTTTGCAATTTATTTTCCAATACTGAAATATTTTCACATTGAGTTTTTATTAATTCATCATCACAATTTGATTTTTTCTCATATTTTTGTATTAATTCAAGAATTAAAGTTTTTATATTATGAATCTTATCTAGATTGTCAATAACCATCATTTCAATATTTTTAAATTCTGAATCGGAATCATCCCATTCAAAATACAAATTGTTTGAATATGGTAATGCATCATCTTTTCCTATTACTTGACATATTGATTTTTTCACATCAGTAATTTTTTCAATTAATTGAGAAAATAAATTACATTTCTTTTTTAGATTTTCCAAACATTGACATTTTTGTAAATACTGAAGTGTATTTAGCTCATCTTTCTCTAAAAGTTCATCAATTTTTAATGAAAGATTAGATATATTATTATTATTACATTCTATAGTTTCATTTAATTTTTCACATTCTTTCAGTAATTTCAAATTTTCTTCCTGTAATAATCCTTTGCTTAAAATAAATTCTTTTATTTGGTTAGATAATTCTTGTTTTTCTTGATTTTGCATATTTTTTATTTCATTTATTTTATTATTTAATATTTTAATTTCTTCTTCTTTATGATAAATTGTTTGGTGTAGATTCTCAATTGCATTATTTTTTTCATCTATTTTGCTTTGTACTTCTGTTATATTTCCTATTTCAATTCTTAACTTCTGTAATTCGGTAAATTTTCCTTCACAAACACTTTCATAATTATTATTCTCCTCAGTTAATTTTTCTAATTCTATGGTTTTCTCTTCTAATGATTTTTGAATCATTTGAAGATCATGATTTTTTGATGAAATATTTTCTTCAAGAATGTTTATACTATTACTTCTTTCTTCAATTAATTTTCCTAATTCTATAGTTTTTTCTTCTAAAGATTGTTGAATCTTTTGAAGACTAAAATTTTTTGATGATATTTCTTCTTCAAGAATATTTAAAGTAATATTCCTTTCATCAATTAATTTTTCTAATTCCATTAACTTTTTCTCTGAATTTTGTTGAATTTCTTGAAGATTAAAATTTCTTGATGATATTTCTTCAAGAATATTTTCAACATTGTTTTTCTTTTCAATTAATTTTTCTAATTCTATGGCTCTCTCTTCCAATAAATGTTGAATTTCTTGAAGGTTATAACTTTTTGATGATATTTTTTCTTCAAGAATATTAATGGTATTATTTTTTTCTTCAATTAATTTTTCTAATTCTATGGATTTTTTTTCTAATGAATGTTGAACCTCTTGAAGATCTACATTTCTTGATGATATTTCTTCAAGAATACTCTCAGCATTATTTTTCTTTTCAATTAAGTTTTGTAATTCCATAGTTTTCTGTTCTAGAGATTGTTGAATCTCATGAAGATCCAAGTTTCTTGATGATATTTCTTCACAAATACTTTCAACATTATTTCTTTTTTCAATTAATTTTTCTAATTCCATAGTTCTCTCTTCCAATAACTGTTGAATTTCTTGAAGGTTATAACTTTTTGTTGATATTTTTTCTTCAAGAATATTAATAGTATTATTTTTTTCTTCAATTAATTTTTCTAATTCTATAGATTTTTCTTCTAAGGAATGTTGAGTCTGTTCAAGGTTCAAATTTCTTGAAGATAATTCTTCAAGAATATTTTCAGCATTATTTTTCTTTTCGATTAACTTTTTTAATTCTACAGTTTTCTCTTCTAACGTTTGTTGAATCTCTTCAAGATTATGAATTTTTGATGATATTTTTTCTTCAAGATTATTTAAAGCATCAGTTTTTTCTTTTGTCAATTCCTTTAAATTTTCCATATCAAATTTTTCTAAATCTAAATTTTCTTTCAAAATATCAGAATTTTGTACTTCTCTCTCTATATTTAATGATAATGAAATCAATTTCTGAGAATTATTATTATTCACTTCTAAACCTTCATTAATACAATTTGGTGTTTTATTTCTATAGTATATTTCCTTTGACAAAGTTTGTTTTAATGAATTCAACTGATGAGTTAAATCATTAATAATTTCATCTTTTGTTTTTAATTCATTACATAAAGCAAAATTTTTATTATTCTGCTCATTTAATGTATCTTCATATTTGTTTTTCTCATTCAGTTCATTTGCAAGATCATCCTTCATGATTGGGGAATAAATATTCTTTGGAAAAATAATGTCAACATTTGCATGAAGCGAAAAGTTTTCATTATCTGATAACCTGTTATCCATATTAGTCTGTTTTATTATTTTTTCATTATTAAATATAACATTATCAGTTTCATTTTCAGATTCTAGCTCTTTATCACGTTTTTTACATTGTATTGTGTTATCATATTTTGATAATTTTTTTGATTCATCAATCTGGATAAGTAATTGTTTGTACTCAATGTTAAGTTTTTCAAAATTTTCTTGTAATTGTATCATATTATGATTCTGTTCTATTAAGTGACATTCCTTAATTGTAATTAACCATGTAGCATTTGAAAGTTGCTCTTCCAAATTAGATAATTTAATATTTTGCTCTTGAAATCTTTCTTTAGCAATATTTAATTCTTCATTTAATTCATTTAAACATTTATTCTTGGTGGCTTCTATTTCAAGTTTTTCTTTATCAATTTTATTTAATTTTTCAGATATATTATTATTAGTAATTTTGTGAATATCCAGTTCATTTTCTAATCTTGCTATAGTATCTTCTAAATCTTTTAATTTCTTATTTTTGATTTCAACAGATTGTGTTACAGAAATTAACTGTTCTTCTAAGTCTTTAATTTTCAATTCTGTTTTTAATATATCAGTTTGAAACAAATTTTCATCAATATTTTCAATATTTAATTTTTTTTGAGAATCACACATGAATTGATTATATTCTTGATTTTGTAATTTTTGTTTTAAATTATATACCATTTCTTTTTCTTTTTCCAATAAATCATTTATATTTATATATTTTTTATTGGATTCCACTATAGATATTTTCAATTTATCAATATCATCTATTTTCTCAAGTAACTGACATTCATTTAAAGTAAGTAGCCATGTGGCACCTGAAAGGGCTTCCTCAAGTTGATCAAATTTTTCTTCTTTTATTTGAATTTTATCAACAAGAGTAACAATTTCTCTATGTATATCTTCATCTATTTTATTTCCTTTTGATTTTCCATATAAATCTGAAATTGTTTTTGCTATTGTGCTTGAATCAAATTTAAGACTTTTTCTATTATATGTTGCAACTCTATGATAAGTCAATGCTGACTCCTCTAACTTCTCAGCCAATATTTTTATTAATTTTAATATTAATAATTTAACTTTATTTGCATTACTTATTTTATGATTTAAATATTTTATTTCTTCAATTTGTTTGCTTGAAATCTCTTCAAAATTTTGTGAAATTTCATTATTATTTAGTTTTATATCTAATTGTTGTGTAATATTATCTAGATGCATATTCAAACAATTTATTTTTTGTTCCTTCATTGCTATTAATTCTTCAGTATATTTTATTTTTTCTATATTTTTTGATAATTTTTGTTCAATAATTTCTATTTTTTTATTTAATTCAAATATAAAATTATCTTTCATATCAATTATATCTTCCTTCTTTTTGATTTCTATTATATGCTTTTGTAATTCTTCATAAGTTTTAGTCATATTTTCTTGTAATTGAAAATTTTCTTGATGAAGTTTATTGCAATTTTCTTTGTAAGATTCTAATTCTTTAAGATAATGCTTAGATTTTGTTTCAATTTCAGAAATTTCATCATCTTTCAATTTCAAAGCTATTTCTAATTGATTTATTTTTTTATATAACTGTTCTTGTTCAATCATTTCCTTTTCTTTTTGTTTATATATTTCAAGTTGTGTTTCTTTTTCACTAATGATTGTTTCAAGTTGTTTAAGAATTTCACTATTTGATTTAAATTCCTCTAATTCTTTTTCCATTTGATTAATAGATTTTTCTCTTTCATTAATCAAAGCTTGTAAAGATTCTATTTCATATTGTTTAATTTCAACTTTCTGGGTAGATTCTTTTAAGTTTGTTTCCATCAGTGAGAGATTACTCTGTAAAAGTTTTAATTCATTTTCTGTCAAATTTAATTTTTCAACAGAAGTATTAAGTTCTTCTTTAATAAAAATTAATTCTTCAATATTGTTATTTTTATACTCTAATAACAATTGTTCTTTGTCTTTCAAATTTTCTGAAAGTATTTTAATTTGATTTTCTTTTGTCATATTTTCTTCTTCTGATGAATTTAACTTTTCTTCCAAGAATGAAATTTGTTCAGTTGCATTTTTAAAATTATTTTTTAATTCCTTTAATTCATTTTCCTTTTCAGTGAAATTAATTGTGATAACATCTATTGAATTTTTCAGTTCAGTAAGCTGATCAGTTTTTTCTGTTAACATTATTTCCATTTTTGCAAGTTTTTCATTTTTAATTGAGATATCTTGAAGTGAATTATTTAATTTTATTTCATATTCATTTTGCATTTCATCTTTGATTTTAATTTTTTCATTGTATTCTTCTCTGAATAACAACTCTTTCTGTAATTTTTCTTGCAAAATTTTAATATTTGTTTCATTTTGACTTAAAAGTGATACCTTCTCTTTCAATTCCTCTTCTAACAAAATAATTCTTTCTTTATTTAGAGCAAAATTTTCAGAACTTTTTTCCAGTTCATCTTTAAGTTTCAATATCTCATTATTTTTTTCTTCTTCAGTCTGAATTAATTTCATTTCAATGTTTTTTAAATTTTGTGATTTTTTTTCTAAGTCACAATATAATTGGGAAACTATTGTTTTTTCATTATTTAATAAAACTCCACTTTCTTTAATTTGATTTTCCATTTCATTCAACTTTAAAGACTTGTCTTGCAAACTATTTTCTAACCACAGCAATTGTTTTGATTTAGCATCAATTTCTATTTTTGCTTCATTAAGTTCATTATTACATTTATCAAATTTTTCATTTTCTTGTTTATAACATTCTTTTAATTTATCCAATTCTACAGTAATATCATGATTCTTCTGTGATAGTTCATCATATTTTACCTAAATAAAAAAAATACTGGTTATTTCTATTATAATTAAATCTTTTATCAATTTTATAATTTTATCATAATATAATTATATAAAAGGAAATTTTTGTGTGTGTTAAGTCACTTGGTGTGTATGACTTTCATCACCTCTAATGTATCATTTAAGAAAGTTGAATGTTCAAAAATAGACTGGTTCCATAGCAGAGTTTTACTATTTGCTATTAAAATGCTGATTGTGCTGAAAGTTTGAAGACTGATATCCAAAATTATATCATTGTCATTTATTCTTTATCAATCAAAAAACACCTTATACTACCCTTGCTATCAACTGAACAAAGTTATAAAAAATAAACCCTCCTCTTTGTTATCACTCACTCACTCATTTCCTATTTAAATAAAATATATTCAAATTTGCTTAGTGAAGCAGGAAATAGAATATAACTACACTGTGTCCCTGTTCACACATTAATTAATTCAGTGTAAACTAGAACAGGGCTGTCCATTACATATTTCTATTTTCCACAATTAATAATCAATTATTAAAAATTCTTTATCAATCACTCTCAAAAAACACCTTATACTACCCTTGCTATCAACTGAAGAAAGCTATAAAAAATAAACCCTCCTTTTGTTACCACTCACTCACTCATTTCCTATTTAAATAAAATACATTCAAATTTGCTTAGTGAAGCAGGAATAGAATACAACTATACTGTGTCCCTGTTCAAACATTAATTAATTCAATATAAATTAGAACGGCTGTCCAAAAGGCAGCCTGCGAGGATTTCACAATTTGTGATATAATATTTCACTCACTCACTCATTTCCTATTTAAATAAAATATATTCAAATTTGCTTAGTGAAGCAGAAAATAGAATATAACTACACTGTGTACACACATTAATTAATTCAGTATAAACTAGAACAGGGCTGTCCATTACATATTTCTATTTTCCACAATTAGTAATCAATTATTAAAAAAAACAAAGTTTAAATTTCCCTATGATAAATACAGTGGATTCCGCTTTATTGGGACATGTTAGGCCAAGCCATTTGAATTATATACAGTGGATTCTGCTTAATTGGGACATGTTGGGACTAAGCTATTTTGATACAGTGGATTCCGCTTAATTGGGACACATCGGGCCAAGCCATTTTGTTTCAAGCTAAGCGGCTGTCCCAATTAAACGAAGTAATAATAAATTCTAAAATAAAATAAGGAATTCGTAGGTAAATAAATAATATGTAAGCCATTTTGTCCCAATTAAGCGGCTGTCCCAATTAAACGAAGTAGTAATAAATTCTAAATTAAAATAAGTAATTCGTAGATAAATAAATAATAGGTAAAAAAATAATAAATAGGTACCTATTTTAATAAATCATTAAAATAGGTACCTATTTATTAGCTTTTTACCGATCCCTGTCTTCAACACTGGACCGCTGATATTCACACCTCACCCGCTAACTATTGAAAACCATTGATCTAATATTAATTAATAACTAAACTAGAATTTAAACAAATTTACTTGAAGATGAAAAAAATCTGCCTCAGCCCGGGATCGAACCGGGGACTTTGGGGTTCCGTTCCAACGTCATACTGCTAGACCACCGAAGCCAATTCTGTTGTATTTCAAGGGTTAAATTTGGCAAGTTAATAATACGTTTATTTGGATTAAATTCCCTTGAGGTTTGGATTATATAATACTAGCTGTAATACCCGGCATTGCCGAGCTTTTTTTTATAAATCATATATTAAAAATAATTATTGAAAAATAATCATTAACATGCAATATATTGTATATATAATCATACAATAAACAATGCTCCAAATTCAATATCATTTTTCTCTTGTTATTGTTTGTTTATATTTCCTTTAAAAATTAAATGATTAAATATTCAAAATTTGTTCCTGTATGAAAACACTTGTATTAAATATATAGAAATATCTTTTATTATACAACAAACAAACACGTATTAAACAACCGCTTTGCAATAAAAAGTGAAGCACCCGCTTGGTCCTATGTTGCATAGTACAGTGATCTCAAACTCACGGTTCGCGGGCTGCATCCTGCCCGCAAAGTAATTTTGTATTCCCCAAGATATTTTAGATATTTGTTTAAATACATATTAATCAGAAAATTATTTCAATTTAATGTTAACAAAATAATAATCTAAAGTAGGGGTGGGCAACCT
>AYEL01074223.1:0-18818 GCA_000484575.1 Olivierus martensii | reverse complement strand
TTAAAACATGAAATTCCCTCTATAAACCGCCACCTCACTAATTGCCAACTGCCACTCATTTCTGGAGGCAAAACCATTTCATTAGTAGACAAATTAGTTGTTTAAACTGCCAAAACAATCAAATGGCCAAGTCAACCAACACAAATAGAAACACTAGAGAAGATGGCAATTAAGTAATTTATCTGTTAACATTTATTAGACTGTAATCTCGCAGCTGTGACTATTCACATCCCTGTTTTCAAAATGAGCTATTCCAAAACTTTATACGGATTTTTACTAAATAACCGTTTAAAATCCCCTGTGGGTAGGGGCAAGAATATACCCACCGTCTGACCCCACATGTCGTAAAAGGCGACTAAAGGGGTTACCTCGCGTTGGTGGTTCCGAGGTCCGTCACTGTGGGCTCATTTGTGGGTTCGTATACGGAATCGGAACTGCTTCGGTGGTGCAAACATTCATCACTGGGGACCTGCGGCGGGGCCCGCATACGGACTCGGACCAACCGGCGGACTTGTCTGCCTCATTTTCGGCCTTTCGTTATGTGGCTTTTCAATGTTCCTAGAATTTCTTTCTGTAATGCCCACTCCTTACGCAGTTGATTTTTCTATTTTGTAGGAGACGAGTCTATGGTAGATTCTGGTTTATTTCAGCCAGTCTACGATGGCTTGTATTAACTGGCTGGCTTTAAGCAATTTACTTGAGTGTAAAATCCTTTCTTGACATCTTGGCAAAGATTAGTGTATATGTGTAGTATACTTTCAAAAAATCCCTAAAATATCAATATATCAAAAATTGAAAATTCCTTTTCTGCTACTGTCTCAATTAAGCATATATCAAAAATTGAAAATTCCTTTTCTGCTACTGTCTAATTAAGCGTTTAAATTTTGTATTAGTTTATTAGTTTGGTTTTCGTTCATTGAGATTTGTCCCAATTAAGCGGAATCCACTGTATTTATATTCTGCCATAATTTTGACCTTTGTCTCTTATTGTTTTATCTATTGCCAGATAGTATCCAAAAATTATTAGAAATTTCAAACGTTTTGTTTCAGATTATAAAATATTTATGGATAATTGAATATATAAAAAATATTTTGATGATAAATAAAATAAATTAACTACTTTACTAAAAAAAATTTTTTTTTTTTAATTCACTAATTTTTATCAAAATTTTCAAATATTTTAGACCTAATATTATATGCATTTTAAAAATGATTAACAATAGCATATTTATCAAATTCCAATTCCTAATACAAATCCTGGACTGAAAATGGAATTTTTTTTATAAAAAAAATTTGTTTTTTTCATCATAGTATGCTAATTAATTCTATCTAGCTATTCTGTTTATCAATGCATGAATAAAAACAAAGTTAATTTCACTGTAAGAACTAAAATTTGTGAATAGCTATTAAGAAAGTGTTAATGTTTGTAATTTTCTTATAAAATTTTTTGGGGTTTGTTCCTTATTGGAAATTTTAGATTATAGTTTAATACTTAAAAAACTCAAAAACAGCACTTTTTGAGGAAAAAGAAACTCTTTAATTTGCAAACGTTTCAGCCTAACAGCCACCATCAGGCTAGAGAACTGGAACTAGAACAGAATATTTTTAAATGTTCAATTACATGCATTGCTATGGCCACAACAACAACAGCAATAACCACTATCTTGGATAAGCTTCAGAAAACACTGTTTAATGAGAGGAATATGCTTGTAACATACGATTATGAAGCCTGTCCTTAAAACTTGAACCAGTATGCATAGCCTTTCACAAGTTCTTAATTGAACACACTCCACAAGCTCTTAGAAAAGCACCATTCCTATGGGACATCGCCCATTTGATATGTTATCGTTCATATTTTACCTTTAAAGGAGTGATATACCATCAGTAAACAGAAGTGCCTATAGGGAACCCAATGCTGGACCATTAGCCGAAATTTTACTAAGGATGGTAGAAGAAGAGCACTTTGCATCATTCAAGCCCTCACTAAAATTCCATATAAGATACATAGACAATATTCTAACAATATGGGATGACTGGTCTAAAATTGATGAGTTTGCAAAAGTCTTCACTTTACCAACCCCGGAATAATGGCTCGCTGGAGCGGTAGACCGTTAAAAAAAATATTTTTGAGGAGCGGAAAGGGTTAAAGAAAGAACAGCAAGACACACAATGTCCATTATTTGGACTTAGACATATTAGTAGATAAAGGCCAGCTAAAAACAAAAGTATATAGAAAGCAGACATACAAGCCTCTATTCATCCCAAATTAGTCGTAAGACCCCATTACATATAAAAAAGCGGCATTTAGGGCCTTGTTCAGAAGAGCCTTCATGCACTGTACAAATGAAGAGGACAAAATCCAGGAAATAAACTATGTTATGAAAGTAGGAATGGACCATGGCTATGGAAGAGCATTCCTTACACAGATATTGAAATCAGTAGAGAGAAACCTGTCCAACCCACCCCACCATACATCAACCACAATAGCAACTCAAGATTATTACATGCCAGTGCCGCAGAACTTAAAAGATCTTCCTATAATAAAGAAGATAGCCAGAAAAAAGAAGAGGAGGATAGCACCAAGAGGCCCAACCATTTTTAGCATTCTAAGAAATGACAAGGACCACTTCAAAGAACAAAGAAGTGGAGTATATATGATCCCAGTAGAAGACACCTGGACAGGGCAAAAGGCTGCATACCCACCAAGAGGCCCAACCATTTTTAGCATTCTAAGAAATGACAAGGACCACTTCAAAGAAGAACAAAGAAGTGGAGTATATATGATCCCAGTAGAAGACACCCGGACAGGGCAAAAGGCTGCATACATAGGTGTAACAAAAAGAACGTTAGCCCAGAGAGTAAATGAACATAAGAGGGATATTGGAAAAGGAAATTTAACAACAGCCCTAGCAATGGAAGCCTATAGCAAAGACCTCAGAATAAAATGGAAGGAAGCCAAAAAATAAGAGAGATAAGTACACCAACCCAAGCATTGCTAACTGAGTCTATAGAAATTTTAAGAAGAAAGAATAAGGAGGTGATCTTAAACGAAGGACTGACACTCAAACCCCCACCCCCGTGGAAGTAAGAAATTGAACGTGATAAATCTGTACTAGCAAAGAATGCCAATACTGTGCTCCAATGAGACTGTATATAACCTTTTATGCCGTATTTTATTCTTTATATAATTCCTAATATATTTTATGTAACCATATATATTTTTAATTTTTAATGTTTTTCTGCAGTTACATTATGTTTATTTTACTTGTCTTTATTCTCTATCTAATATTTATAACCATAGCAACGCATGTAATTTGAACATTTAAAAATATTCTGTTCTAGTTCCAGTTCTTTAGCCTGATGATGGCCATTAGACCGAAAATGTTTGCAAATTAAAGAGTTTCTTTTTCCTCAACTGCAAAAAGTGCTGTTTCTGAGTTTTTTAAGTATTTATATTAGAGTTTAAGCAGTTTCTGAGATTAGTAAAATAGTTATAGTTTAATACTTTCATGACAGATGGACACACAATATGCATCTATATGTCAGTTTTGTTGGGTCTTAATTGTAACAGGGGATGTTGTGTTCATGTTAAAAAAAATTATTAACTTAAATAAATGAATTTTTCATATAAATAATTTTTCTCTCAATCATTGTAGTGTTAATGATTTTTCTACATTTGTAATATATATATTTGTTTGATATTATCAAGTTCGTGTTATTTTTTAGAAAATTCTCTATTCATTTATTTTTATTATATAAGAAAATTATAATATTTGCTATAATTTCCAAAATATTTACTGTTTTTGTATTGTTTTAGTACTTTTAACCAATATTATATATTTGAATCAGGTATCATTTATTTCACTGTGCCAAACATTTCTTTTTTATCTTGAAATTGTTAGAAAATCATTTTTCTAATTATTTTTTATACTCTATAATTTATGAAAAACAGCTGCAGTTTTCTTTTTTTTTTTTGTCAATCTTATGATTTCACAGCTGCCTGCATTAATTTGTTATGTGATATTCTACACTGTAAATGCAAGCTTGAATCATATATTTTCTAAATTATAATTTGTTTTCAATATAAATCTCCATGCCATTGAAATGATTGAGCTAGGTTCTTCTGAGTATAAACCATGATGATGATAAGAATATACTTAAATAATTGAGAATTTCTTGTAAAAACTGTTTCATTATATTTATGAAAAATTTCATATTTTTCAAAAAATATTATATAATTTATGTTGAATATATCAAAAGTACTTAACAATATATTTTAGAAATTTTAAATATAACAAAAATAGAGCTTTCTAAAACTCGTGATATTGAATCACTTGATTTGTTTACATTCAATTGCTTCACATATTATTTGACCAGTTGCTTATTTCTTGTCATAATTTATGTCCTTAAATTTTATCTAAACTGTGTATCATGTATCAATGATGAAAAAACCTTACAAACTAAAATTTTCAAATTTTTTTTATTTCAAATTATTTATCATTTATGAATTTTTAAATATATGTTGTTACTTAAATATATTTGATGATGATAAAATTTTAAGAAATATTCAATTGAAAATTTTTGATTAAGTTTTTACTTTTAGTAAATTTTTGATTTTCAGGAAAATTTCCAAATTTTTTAAAACCCAACTCAAATATCTGTCCAATCCAGAAATGAGGATACATTATGTATGTCCAGTCTGGTTCCTCACAAAAATGTTCACACTGATGATAAAAGTTTTTTAGCATCAGCAACAAAAATTTAAAATATCACAAATAAAACATTTTTTTCTATTTCTGGGATACTCCATGAGTTTCAAATACCTGTCGCGAAAATATTAGAGTAATTTAATTTCTAACAATTTTGATTAAAATTAAAAATTTTAAATATTATTTCTCATATGTATAAGAAAACAATTTAATTGAACATTAATAAATTTTTATTATGAAATTTCTTTGTTACCAGGATATAACTTGAACTATTTTTATTTTATCAAAATTATTTTCTATATTTTTCCTTTTGTTTTATAATGAGAAACTGAACACTGTAGATATATATACTAATGGTCTTCTAGTTTAAAATTACAGTATATGTTTACAGTATAGTGTAAAATGGTGGCCTTATGGAAACATTACTGTTCTTATTAAAACTTTCCTGTGAAGAGATGTTTTTCTGTTAAATTTTTCATAAAAGGAAGACAATGAATTATTATAGCTTTATATGCTCCAGTTGTATCATTTGAAATGCAGAATTTATGATTTTATTGTAAAATTTCTACTATATTTCAGAAAATAGAGCACAAACGATGAACTGAGATAGAAAGGGATGACTGATTAGTAAAATAAACAAATTATAGGAACCAAGAAAAGTACATTAGATTAAATATTGGGAAATCGTACAATAATAGAAGTGATCAATTAATATATCTTTTAGAAATATGCAAAAAATTATAATTGTTAATGGGATTAAAATTTAGAAAATATGTTAAACTCCATTGTCATTAAGTATATATTAGCTCATGCACAATATTTCTTGACATTTCAAATTACATCTGTATGCACTGAAAATAATTGTATTATTCTGCTGCAGTTTATTAAGTATTTCTTATGGAAGAATTCTAATTTTTATTCATTAAGTCGTTGACTAAACTAATTTAAAATATATATTTTCTTCTTGCTTTTAATGAAGTTATTAGCATGTTGTTATAAAGCATTTTGATTATGAATTTCTATTAAGAAATATCAAATGGAAATAATTATTTAATAATATATAAAGCTGAATTGTATTTAATGTGTATCCGCTATTTTCATTTAATCAATGATATTTTTCTGTATAATTTCTTTTGATTCTTTTTTTATTCTGAATCAAGAAACCAAAAAATATATACTGAGAATTTAATTTCTCAGTTTGAGCAATACATGAATGCATTGTTATTGAAAAATTGGAAAGCTAGTATTAAGTTTTTAATTGATTAATCTTTTACAGGTTTAAGAATATTTCTATAAAATTTAAAAATTCAATTTTTTAAATTAGAAGATGCATTCTTACAATTTGATACCTGCTTTGAATAATTAGGTAAGTTAAAACTTTGAGAAACAACTCTCCATGGATTTGGACTGTCTTTATTCTCTAATAAACTAGATAAGATAAATTTGCAGTAGCAGTGAATATTTTACTTTAGCAATATGCAATCTTTTTTTATTCGTGATCCATGATTTAACACTTATCTTTACTAATTTTTTAATCTTAATTCCACTGTTACTAATGCAATAGCAATCTCAGATCAAATATTTATAATATAAATGGGATCACATTGAAAAGATTGCGTACCACTATCTTTCTTGATAGTACAAATTCTTACTTTTATATTTTTTTTTTTTTTTCGTCAATTCAAATCTATTAAACTTTTCCCAAAGTTTAACTTACCTAATTACCAGAAAGGACAACCGATTAAAGCTTCTTCATTTAATAAAATATAATTAAGTGAAAATTGATTCAAATACTTAATTATAGATTCAGTTACTTGATAATGATTAAACATATCTTTAAACAATAATTAAGTGTCATTTATTAAAAATATATATAATTCAAAATTTATCAGAAAAGAATATTAAAATAATTATTTGTTAAGATTTTCTCAATATAAATTGTTTATTTAATCATGTAAATATCATAAATTGTGTAAATTTAAACAGAAACTTATTGTTCACAAAAAAGACGAATTAAAATATTTATATTTTGTAAACTTTATTAAATATACAAGTAATTAATTATAAAATAGAATTGGAATAACTTTAGGCTATATTAAAAGAACATTTATTAGGTCATAGAAATTATAAATTTTTGTTTAAATCAGAATTGCACAATACTAGCTTGTAATGATTCATTCCCATTTTAAATTTACTCTCAGAAATGATATTATTTTAAATCACTGCCCAACAAATATGAATTTATACCAAAATACCATATGCTAATAAGCATACAATGCCAGATTTGATTTTCATTATTGTTGATGATTGATTTCCAATTTCTGTTGAGTTTAATCCAATATAGTATATCCTTTATTTATGTAATTTTGGATTTTGCAGTTTCAATTTTCATTATTGTTGATGATTGATTTCCAATTTCTGTTGAGTTTAATCCAATATAGTATATAGTCCTTATTTATGTAATTTTGGATTTTGCAGTTTCAGAGATACACAGATAAATGAGTCTTTTCTATTCGTGATGAATTGCTATAAAGCATGAATAAAAATATTCATTGAACAATTTATTTTTATTTTTTGCAAAAATATCATTTATATTGTCTTTAATCTTCACATCTGTGTTCACAATATAATCATTTTTTTCTAGCCATTCTTTTCAAATTTTTAATCTTTTATCAATGCATGCATATATCAAATTCAGACATTGTTGAACTTATTAGGTACATGTTTATAAGTGATATGTAAATTTTCATAATGTGAATAAACTATAAATAAAAAATATATTGTGTTTGATTAAATTTGAGTTTTTCTTGCATTTATCTATCACTTAGTTTTCATTGTTTGGAGTTATGATGTTGGCCATGTTACCTGTTTCTCAGAATGCTAATTACAGATATAATTTATAATGATTGTTTTATATTATTATTTCTAGAAACTAGCACTTTTGACAAAATATCCAAGAATTAATTAAATATGAGATTAGTTCAGATTGAATTTTATTGAAGCTAATAAAAGCTGTCAAAATTACTTTCACATTTTAAATATTATTTTGTTCATGTGTGTAAATTTCTAAAAATAGTTCTGAAAATAAAATGTGAAACAATTTTTATTTTTCTTGATTTCTAGTTTGTATTACTGTTATAAATCAAAAATTTCAGTTAATCAAATACAAAAAATAAATAAATAATAATAGAACTATATTTAAATTTTATAACAGCATATTATTATTTAAATTTCTTTTGAGTTTTATTACTTATAATGCTTGTTTTTTATGAAATTGTATAAACATTTTTTATTTTAAATATCATTTTGTAATTATACGTTTTAAAACCCATCCTATTTGCAATAAATGCATACTACACAAAACTCTTAACAGGATAACTCGAGCTTTATGCATTTTTATAATTTTTGCAAAATTTTTCTTTCTAAGCAAAAGGGCATCTTTCAATACATATAGTTTACTTGAATGTGTGCGCGTATTGAGTTATTATGAACATTTGTACTTATGAATGCGAAATTTCATTTTCAAATTTCAGAAAATTTCAAAAACTGTTCAAGAATTTTAAGCATTTTGATAACAGAATGGTTTAATAATCAACATAATGTAAAAATATGTAGTTAACATTATAGCAGTATTTGGCAGTGATTGCATCAAAAATCCCTCACTTTATAATATGAACTTTTCATTCAAATATGTGAAATAAGAAATTTGTGAAATATATACAGTAGTTCAGCAGTGTATTACAGGGGTGATAATGTTATATTATGAGCATAATGGAAAATAGCATTGGTTAATTGCAGTTTATCAAAACCACAATGAAAAATTTAAATATACTGAAGATAAATTTTCATATAGTGCAGAAAACTGGGATTTAGTACTGACTATATATTCCAAAATGTGATAATCTGAAACATACTGCCCATGTCCTAATGTAATATAGGGTCATATAAAAAGTCTCTGCAGTTTTTTGGTACATTTTTGAACAAAAATTTTCTTTATTGAAAATCAATTTTAATCAAGTACATATTGACCATTATTACCTATGACCTTTTGCCATTTTTCGGATAGCTTCATAATTCCATCGGTGTAGAACTTCTGTGGTTTATCGTCAAAAAACTTGGCCAAGTGATTTTCAGCGGCGCTTCGGTCGGCCAATTTTTTACCAGCAAGAGAGTTTTGCAGAGACCGAAACAAATGGTAGTCAGACGGTGCAAGGTCTGGGCTATATGGCGGATGCATCAAAACTTCCCAACCAAGTTCTGTCAATTTGTTCTGAGTCATCAAAGATGTGTGTGGCCGTGCATTGTCATGATGGAACATAACTCCCTTTCTGTTGGCCAATTCTGGTAGCTCTTTCTGGATTGCTTTGTTCAGACGATCGAGTTGTGCACAGTACAGGACCGAATTGATGGTTTCGCCAGATTGCAGCAGCTCATAATGGACAATTCCCTTCCAATCTCACCAAACACTCAACATAACCTTGTTTGCCGACAATCCAGGCTTTGAAGTCGTTTGTGGAGAGTCACCAGCCTTTGACCATGATCGCTTGCGTTTGATATTCTCGTCTTTCACCCATTTTTCATCGCCTGTAATGATTTGCTTCAAAAATGGTTCGATTTTGTTGCATTTCAGCAGCATTTCACTGATGGTAATTTGGTCAATCAAATTTCTTTCATTAGTTCATGCGGCACCCAAACATCGAGCTTCTTTTTATAGCCTGCTCTTTTCAAATGATTCCAAACTGTCATGTGGTTGATGTTTACTGCCTCCGCTATTTCCTGACAGCTTGCGTGCTGATCTTGCTTCATCAGTTGCAAAATTTCATCGACTTTTTCAGTGACTAGCCGACCAGAGGGAGGTCCATCTTTCACATTGAAATTTCTGGAACGGAATCGAGCAAACCACTCCTGGGTCCTTTGTTCACTCACAGCATTCTCACCGTACACTTCACAAATTTTTTGGCATGTTTTTGCAGCGTTTTTACCTTTTTTATAGTAAAAAAGCATCACATAGCGTATTTCTTCAGATATTTCACTCATTTTCAAATCAATATAACTTTTTACACGAGCAACGAATTAGAAAACTATCTTCACAAAAATGTAATCTGAAATGTCACCTTTTAAGCACATGTTCGTTTGAGACAATCGGGTAAGTGTTACCAGATATATAGGCATCAACACCGTTTAGTGGCAAAAAACTGGAGAATGTAATCTGAAATGTCACCTTTTAAGCACATGTTCGTTTGAGACAATCGGGTAAGTGTTGCCAGATATATAGGCATCAACACCGTTTAGTGGCAAAAAACTGCGGAGATTTTTTTATATTACCCTACAGTTACTGTTTCACATATTAAGTTAAATGCATATACAGTGGGTGATCAGTTAATGAACATAATCCATTTAAAGATGATGTTCGATATCCGAATTGCTCATTAACCGATCGTCAATTTACATAAATCTTTAAGGGAATTTGATTAATTCGTTCTGGAGACTTAAAAAAAAATTAATAATTTTTTTATGGGAATTTGATTAATTCGTTCTGGAGACCCAAAAAAAAAAATAAATAAAAATTTATATAATTTCTTACTATGTTTATTTATATGTAATAACAATAATATACAGGTAGGCCTCGATTAGTGCGACTAATAAAATTGATACCGTTTTTCGATTAGTGCGAGTTTTAAGCACAAATCAGTTCTTACTCGATTAATGCGAGTTGTAAGCATAGACCAGTCTTACTAACAAAGCCCCCCGAGCAAATATTCGATTAGTGTGAGTTGTAAGCATAGACCAATCTTACTAACAAAACTCCTTTTATGATGTCAATTAACAAATTACCGTTAATTTTCGGTTAGTAAGATTTATGATGTCAATTAACAAACTACCGTTAATTTTCGGTTAGTAAAACCATGATGTCAATTAACAAATTACCGTTAATTTTCGGTTAGTAAAACCAGATTGATGTCAATTAACAAATTACTGTTAATTTTCGGTTAGTAAAACCGGACGAGGAGCAGTCCAAGAACAGTCGAGTCTTACTAACAAAGCTCCTTTTATGATGTCAATTAGCAAATTACCTTAAATTTTCGGTTAGTAAAACCGGATGAGGAGCAGTCCAAGAATGGTCACGATTTTGGTTAGTAAAACTGGACAAGGAGCAGTCCAAGAACTGTCACACGGCTTTAAAAACCGGACGAGGAGCAGTCCAAGAACGGTCACACGATTTTGAAGGGGAGTAAAACCGTACGAGGAGCAGTCCAAGAATGGTCACACAATTTTGAAGAGGTGAAATATCAGAAAGCAGTCCAAGAACAGTCACTTGGCTTTGAAGGGGTGAAACATCAGTAAGATCTTTCGTTAACTGTTTAACATTACTGTACTATTATTTAGCTTTGTTATCGTATACATACAGTAGATATGTATACATACATATCTACTGTATGTATACATATCTACTATAGTATGTATACATACAGTATGTATACATATCTATAGTAAATCAATCAAATAATTATTTGAAAATAATTTCCAATCAAATAAGATAAAAAATTATTTGAATAAGTATTTAAATAAATTTTTATTTAAATAATGCCCAGGTCTGCTACAGACTATCCATTGTTTTTTCTTTTCGAATAGAATTTTACAAATGTGGGCCTTAAAACTGTAATGTGTTCTAGTTTATGCAGCGGGCCGTATAAGATGCCTTCGCAGGCCGGATCCAGCCCGCGGGCCGCCTTTTGCCCACCCCTGACCTATGGGGTTCTGATAATATCAGTCAACGTGGTAGGACCGTTGAAAAATTCCTATCCGATTACAATCTTGCCCTATTCAACACCAGAATCCACACTTATTTCCATGCGCCTTCCAGAAATTTTACTGCCATCGATCTCTCGATCTGCACTCCAGACCTCCTACCAAAGTGGGACTGGCACATCAGTGACAACCTACTTGGTAGTGATCATTTCCCCATCTTTCTAACACCTCTGTGAGCTGGGAGCTGTCACCTGTCCCACCCGTCAAGATGGAGGATCGAGACTGCAGACTGGAAGCTTTTTACCAGTCTTGCTTTGATTTCTTCAGCCATGGTGGAGATTTTGGATATCGAAACAGCAGTTGAAACAGTCACGGCATGTATCATTGAGGGAGCTGAGATATCCATCCGTAAATCATCAGCAAGATTTCCAAAACACATTAAACTTTGGTGGAACCATAACTGCGAGGAGGCCCATAAGAGACAAAAGAAGGCTTGGGGTATTTTCCGCCGGTACCCCACTCAAAGAATTCTCATTGCCTTCAGATATGCAAAGGCCAACTTTCGAAAGATCTGACATCAGAGCCAAAGGGATTCTTGGAGGAGGTACGTTTCTACCATCATGTCCTCTACTAGATCCAAGGTGGTATGGGACAAGATTCGAAAGATCAACGGGACATCAACATCACAACCCATTTCCATGCTCGAACATAACGGTAGAATTGTAAGCGACTATCAGGGTATTGCTGATCTGCTTGCTTCAACATTCTCATCTGTTTCCAGCAACAGCAATTATCCCGATTCTTTTCGATCTTTCAGGTTGCGTGTGGAGAGTACTCACCTGACCTTCAGGCCCTTTACACCTGAAGATTATAACACTTCTTTCACAATGGTGGAGCTTCTCACATCTTTGAACCGTTCAGGCAACACTGCTGTAGGACCGGACTCCATCCACTATAGCATGTTCAGACATCTATCACCCGATTCACTTTCAAATCTTTCAGTTCTTTATAATCAAATCTGGATAGAGCATGTGTTCCCATCACCTTGGATTAAAGCTATTGTTATCCTTTTTCTTAAGCCAGGGAAAGATCCCAAGAATCCTTTCCACTATAGACCAATTGCTTTGACTATTGCCTTTGCAAAGTCCTCGAACGTATGGTGAATTACCGCTTAGTATATTATTTAGAAAAAATTGGTCACCTTTCACAGTACCAGAGCGGATTTCACTCTTTCCGGAGCACAACAGACAATTTGATACACCTTGAGTCATCTATTTGAGAAGCCTTTGTGAGATGCGAACATCTGGTGACCATCTTTTTCAATATAGAGAAGGCTTATGATCGGGCCTGGCGTTTTGGCATTCTTTGCAACCTACATCAATCTGGTTTGCATGGGAACCTGCCGATTTTCATCAGGAACTTTTTACATCGACATTCCTTTCAGGTCCGAATGGATTCAATTTTATCTACTCCTCATATACAGAAGGAAGGCATACTTCAAGGCTTAGTTTTAAGTGTCACTTTGTTTGTTTTGAAAATTAATGGTATCACAGCTTGCTTACTCTTGGCTGTGAAGTGATCCTTATATGTTGACGACTTTTAAATCTCCTGTCAGCCCACAAGCATGAGGCTTATCAAGAGACAGCTACAGACTGCTTTAAACAGGATCAGTAAATGGGCTTGTGAGTATGAATTTTCATTTTTGCCACACAAAAAACATCCTGTGTTCACTTCTGTCAGTGACGTGGCCTCCATCCAGATCCGGAGGTCTTTCTGGATAGTATTCCCATTCCCATTGTAAATGAAGCCAAATTTCTAGGTATCATCTTCAACTGAAAGCTCACTTTCCGACCCCATCTCCTCTGTCTGAAGGGAAAGTATACTAGAGCATTGAACATTCTGAAAACCATCTCTTCTCTGTCCTGGGGCGCAGATCGATGTTCAATGCTGTGAATCTAGCGGTTGCTGATCCGATCTAAGCTGGACTACAGATCTGTCATCTACAGTTCTGCAAGAGAGTCCACTCTGCGGATGTTAGACCCCATTCACCATCAGGCACTTCGTTCGTGCACATCACCAGTCCAGAGTCTGTATGCAGAAGCATTTGAACCTCCACTTTCCATAAGGAGGAAGCAACTGTCTCTCTATTACCATACTAAATTAAAGTCTCTGTCAAATAATCCTGCACGGCACAGTGTTTTCGATCCCTTATTTCCTACATTCTTTGCTGCTCAAACTTCAAGCGTTCCATCCTTTGATCTTCGAATGCAAGAATTACTCAATGAGATCGGTATTGACGTATCAGCCATATGTAAATCTGAACACCTCTCCATTGCACCATGGGATGTCTCCTGTGTATTTAAAGTGCATAATAAAATAAAAATAGGACAGGTCCAAGTTAACCTCCTCACAACTTTTCTTAACTTCTTCATTGATGTTTTTTGTTTCAGAATTGTTTATACAAATAACATCTCTTGCATATATTATATTTTTCTTTTTATCATCACAAATTCTATATCCATTTATGGTATATCCCACCATAATATATTTATTACTTCTATCATCTAATATTTTAGATAGCAAAGTTCTTTAGCAAAAGCTTTACTTCCAAAAAGTTTTAAATTTTTGAGATTTGGTCTCACATCATATCAAACTTCAGCAGGTGTAGTTTCTAGTGTTTCAGTAGGGTTACAGTTGGTAAGATAGGCTGCAGTAAGAACTGCTTCTCCCCATATATTCTTCTCAAGATTAGAATCAACAATCATTGCTCTTGCCTTTTTCATTATAATTCTGTTGATTCTTTCAGCTTTGCCATTGAGCTGTGGTGAATATGGTATTGTGCATTCCATAATAATTCCTTTTTCTTGACACCATGATTTTAGTAAGTTGTTGACATACTCTTTTCTATTATTGCTATGTCCGGTAAAATTAAGTGCAAGGGTGTGTCAACAGTTAAAAGGAAAGTATTATTTCCTTTAGGGTCGGGTGATCCAGATGGCCACTATAGGAAGTCATAAAGATGATGCAAGGGTGTCAACAGTTAAATGCCTTGAGGATCGGGTGCACCCTGCGGGAGAACATGTTCTGGTGACATCACATTCAGTCACTTTCACTCTCTCTCGTCTTGTCTTCTGTCCGAGTCGGTATGTATAACGTCCTAGTCTCCCGGGACAATTGTTGTCTTGTATCACCTCTGATATAAAGAATTAAAACTTGTTACATGTTGTTAAACTGTGTGTCTTGACGTTTATTTCCAACGGCAATATGTAAAAACATATCAACTGGAAATGAGGTACAATCTGACTTTTTTTTTTGTCGTCATTCTGTCATAAGAGAAATTGGTCATTTTCGTTTGGAATAGTCTGCATTCAAATATTTTTGTCTAAGTCAAAATGGCATAATCCAGTGATTATGGACAGTTCGCCATTTCAAGCTCTACTGTAGTCATCTCCAGGAACTCATCCATTCCCTGTCCAGTATATAATAAGGATTGTGAAGATATTATATCTTATATGGACAGATTGAAAATGTACTTTTCTTTTGCAAATATTGATCAGAGTCAACAAGTCAATCTCTTATGTGTTGTTTTATCAGGAAAAATTTACAAAGTTTTGAAAGACTCAATTTTTCCAAAATCAATCTCTGAGGTGTCATTCGAAATCTGCTTAGAAAATTTGAAAAATTTTTATTCTCCCAAAAACTGTTTGATCGCTGAGAGTTATAAGTTTTACTCATGACAGCAATCAGAAAACGAAAGCTTAACACAATACATCTCTGTGTTAAGAAGGCTATCATTGAAATGTCATTTTGAGGAATTTTTGCATCAAGCATTACAAAATCATCTGATCTCTGGAATTTTGAACCAACAGCTACTTCGAAAATTACTGTCACAACCCAATGATCTTTCATGGGATCAAACAGTCAAGATCGTTCAAGAATTTGAAACCATCGAGCGTTCTCATTCGGAAATGTTGTTGAATCAATTATCAAGTCAAGTGGCATTGATCAAAAATAATCATAAATGCTCAGAATTGTCATATAATCGTTCAAGAACTTCTAGTCAACATAGCCAGAAATCTAATGTGTCATCAAATTCCTCCATACAGAGAAAACCATTCAGAAAATGTGGATTTTATAATATCAAACACAAATCGGAACTGTGCCCAACAAAATTTGGACTTGTTATAATTGTGGAAATGTTGGTCATACAAGCAATTGTTGTC
The DNA here is from genome assembly GCA_000484575.1 of Olivierus martensii. NCBI lineage: Eukaryota > Metazoa > Arthropoda > Arachnida > Scorpiones > Buthidae > Olivierus > Olivierus martensii. Next base: position 3,136 of record AYEL01074223.1, on the reverse strand, counting down.
GCTTCAAAGAGATAATTGGATGCTGAAATAAGTAAATGTAAGTCAAATTATCGGAAGAAGAACCATCTTCCGGTAAATGTTGTATATGTTAAATGTCATAATGTTAATACTTTCAGTGATATTAAGTCTCAGAATGCAATGTATGTAAATATTAGCATTAATGATCAGTCGGTTAAATTTTTAGTAGATATGGGTAGCAAATTACATTACTGTCATTTGATAAATTTAAAAGTTTATTTGGGAATATGTTATTGTTACCCTTTTCCGGGAAATTGGTATTTGAGTTAGATTAAACAAGTTTTGTTGATTATTTGATTGTTGCTTTATTAGAGTTTCAATAAAGCATTTATTAACACTTTTGTAAGTGTTTGAGTCTAATAAATTTTATATTTTTCATTATCTAACTTGTTTTGAGAATTTCTTCAATTTATTAGTGTAAGTTCTAACATCGTTTTTTGTCCGTTTTACTCTAACACTTAATCGGCACTTTTGTACATCGTTTTTGTTCGTTCTAGTTCTAACACCTAATCGGTACTTTTAGTTATAAGTCCCGCTTTCCGTTTTCGTTTCGTTGATTTGACGTTACGTTATTGTTATTGTTTTTGTAGCTGATTAGTATTTAAGTAGAAATTAGTTTAAGACCTGAGCTCAGGCCGAACTCTGGAATTTGCAGAGTCGTTTAAGTTAGAACTTAGTTAAAGACCTGAGCTCAGGCAGAACTCTGGAAATTGCAGAGTCGCTAACCGTTAGGTTTAGTTATAATTAGAATTAGTGACTTTCGTTCTAAAACGTGACTTTGCAAGCTCAGAATTCGCTAGCCGTTAGGTTTAGCTGATAAGTAGAGAGTATTGCATTCGCACTAATCTGCGACTTTGCAACATCGTCTTGTTGTTTTCAATCTAACACTTATTTGTTACTTCTAGCTGTAAGTTTCCGGTTTTGTTTTGTCAGTTAAACGTAGTTGTTGTTAGATTGTTTTGAAGTTAATTATTTTTAAGTTAGAATTTAGTTAAAGATCTGAGCTCAAGCCGAACTCTGGATTGCAGAGTCGTTAGAACCGTTAGGTGTCGTTGTAATTAATATTATTGATCTTCATTAAAATTCACAACTTTGCACTTTTGTTGTGACAACAGTTTATGGAATTAAATTTAATACTTTTCAAAAAAGTTAACAATTGGAGGTCTCCCTAATCTTTTGCAAAGCACTTGATTGTTTGAACAGAATCCACTATAAATCAAGGACATTCTATATAATGCTATTATATCTTATATTGAAAGTTTGCTTTCAGAATGTCATAATCTTGAAACATGATAGCTGCTATTACAGTGTTCTCATTTGCTGAACTTTATAGTAATCTAAATTCTTCCAAATTTTTGGGAGTTGATTTAATTTTTAAAAATTTTAAAAAATTATTGTAAAACTGATCATTAATCAACAGAATTGCGTTGCTTAGAAGAAAGAGGCATTATCACCAAAGTTCAATATAGTCAGTGGGCATCACCATTGGTCTGCATACCAAAAATGAATGGGATGTTGCACTTGTGTGTCAATCTTAAAAAGTCAGTAAACCCCCTAATTATGGTTAATCAATATCCTTTGCCACAAATTGATGAATTTTTTAATAAATTGATAGGGTCATCTATTTTTTGTTGTTTAGACTTGTCAAATGCATACTTACAGTTGCAAGTGGATGAGCAGATTAAGCAGTTATTAACAGTAAATACTATTGATGGCTTATATACGTATAACCATCTTGTCTTTGGTCTGGCATCCAGTCCAGCTATTTTTCAAATGATTATGGACAATATTTTGCGTGGTATTAAAAATTGTGCATGCTATTTGGATGATATTTTAATTGGAGGAAGAGACAATCAAGAGTGTTGGAAAACATTATTGGATGTCTTAGCGAGACTAGAAAACTTTAATGTAAAACTAAATCTAGATAAGAGTGTCTTTTTTGTCAGATCATTCTTCTTTTGTCAGATTTTTTGGACAATTAAACAGAAGGATTTTATATTTTATAAAAAAAACAATTTTTAATCATAGAAATGTAAAAATAACCGTTTTTACAATGCAACATCACAATTTGCATAACCCCTTACTTCCCCTAAACAGCATGATATAGTTTATGGATGTTTCTTTATCCAGAAAACTGGCTATAGTTCAAGAAAAAATTACTCTTTTCTTAATAAAACTTTAAAACTTTAAACAAACTGCTCTCAAAGGTTAATATCTTAAAAGACTTTTAAGATACTCTTTTCTTTAAATTATCATTTGATTTGATAGATTTCTTATTTTTTATAAATTTTTCATAGGTACAGAATATATGTATTTGTTTTTCTATGTATATGTTAATAAAACAATTATTGTAATAACATAATATTATTATTAAATGTTCATGCAAGTGAATCTTTAATAATTCATGTTATTGGACTCATCTGCACAATTATTTAATAATAATAATAATAATAATAAGCCTTATTGACATCCACATCTACACGACAGACAGATGTATGTTGTTTTTTATGGAAGGAAGAAGGATGTGGCCTTATTAACATCCCACATTTACATGACAGATAGATCTATAATCTGAGTTTTTTTCCATAAAAAACAACATACATCACAACTACACAAAGCTATTGTCTTGGCAGATAGAAACAAAACACCATTAAATCTTTAGGACAACACTCCATGCCAATAGACAACACTGCACACATACAAGAAAAGAAAACATCCTGGTGTAGAAAAGAACTCAATGGTAGACACCCACATGACCTTCAGAAATACTTCATTGACGCTAAAGCATCAAACAGCTAGTTAGTCAGGGGAATCTATTTACTGAAACAGAAGGGTTTATAATAGCAATACAAGACTAGGCAATAAACACAAAAAACTACAGAAAATACATACTAAAGGACAGCATATTAACAAACGACACTTGTAGGAAATGCCACATAGGACCCGAAACAATTCAACACATTATGTCTGGTTGCAAACTGCTTGCCCAAACAGATTACCTGTACAGACACAACCAAGTAATAAACATAATACACCAAAAGCTTGCAACCAAATACAAATTAATAAACACACTTACACCATACTACAAATACATACCAGACACAATCCTAGAAAACTC
>AYEL01074222.1:0-55669 GCA_000484575.1 Olivierus martensii | reverse complement strand
AAGAACGTATTACAGTTCTTCTTTGCTGTAATTCTGATGGAACGGAAAAGCTGACGCCGCTTGTTATTGGCAAAGCAAGCAAACCACATGCTTTCAAGAATGTTCACAACTTGCCATGCAAGCACACGAATCAATCAAAAGCATGGATTAATTCTGAGATCTTTAAAGAATACTTGCAAGCTTTTGATGAAAAAATGGGTTCTCAGGCACGAAAAGTTATTTTGTTTATAGACCAATGTGCTGCACATTTTCCAGATTTATGCTTGAGAAATGTGAAGATCCAGTTTCTGCCAGCTGGCTGCACAAGCAAACTGCAGCCTCTCGAACTGGGCATAATCCAAAATTTCAAAGTTTTATACCGCAAAATGCTGGTGCAGAAATTAATTTTGCTGTTGGACATTGGAATACTGAATCCTCAAAATATGAAAATAGACTTGTTACATACACTAAATTTCATTTCCTCATCGTGGAAGGCAATTAAGCAACAGACTATTGCAAATTGCTTCAGAAAGGTTGGATTCTCTGTCAACGTTGTGAACTCTGACTGCCCCAATACTCAAGAGAATGATGATAATGAGATTGTAAATGAACCAAATGAAGATGAAGACATTGATTTAGCTGCATTGCAAGAGGATTGGCAAAGAATGACTTTGAATGCTGAGTTTGATTTCAATGATTTCATATCATGTGATGACGATTTGGCAACTACCGGTGTTTGATCTATTGATGAAATATTGGATGAGGCAGAAGAAAGAAATCAAAATGTCCAACACAAGAGTGGTGATGATGATGAGCAATCATTCAGTAATTCTTCGCCAACTTTCACAGAAGCCATGCACACTTTGGAAACATTGACAAAATTTGCATTTTTCGCTCCAGGAGGAGATGAAATGTTGGATCAAGTCCAACATGTGGAGCATGTTATGATGAAGATATGAGCGAAAACTAGAAACAGGCAAACAAAACTAACAGAATTTTTTCATGCAAGAGAATCAAATTAACAAGATATGTATACAGTATATACATACTTACTACGTATGGTAGTCCTATGTAAGTCACATAGTGTACTTAAGTACAATGCACTGTATTCCGATGTTCAGTTCAATAAACGTTTTATAAAATGTAGTTACTATACACAGTAATTTTATTTTATTTCGAATATATTTGTCAGTTTGAAAATCACAATACATGCACTCAAGGCCTGCACATTTTCTACTTTTTTGGTTATAAATTTCACTAGTAGTCTCTTCACATTGCAAAATTTTGCAGGTCTGCGTTACCTATATATGTACGTCATTTTTATTTTGCCGTTTCCCGATCTAACGTTTTTTTGCCGTCCCCTTGGAAAACGTTAGATCGAAGTTTTACTGTATATCTCTTATCGTCATGTGTTGAAAGTGCTATTTTATTTACTTGTATAGAGTATATTTCATGTTTTATACTTCTAATAAGATTCATAGTTCTATTTTGCTTTTTCATGTTGAACAGTCTTTGTAATTGTCGAATGTTATTCTGTTTTTAATTACACATTTCTTAACTCCTTTAGATTTTTTAGTGACTTTTTCCTCAGTTTTTAATGCATACATTTTAGATCTTAGTCCTATAAATTCTGTCATTATCTTACTTTTATTTTCATCTTTCATTTTTCCAAGTACTTTTTATTTACTCTAACACATATTGTATACATTATTTTCTGAATAATCAAATGTATCTAAATAATCAATCATTCCTTTCATATCATTCAGTGAATGAATTCTTGTAAAGATCTGCAATTGTTTGAAAATCAATGTAAGGTTGGCTGACATTCGAATTCTTGTAAAGATCGACGATTTCTTGAAGTTTGTATTGGAGGTGGAGGTAGTAGAATTTAAGTAGTATTTAGGGTTTATTTCTTGTGAATAATTGGATTTTGATATTTGAATTGGATTAAACAAATTTTGTTGATTTATTGATTGTTGCTTTATTATAGTTCCAATAAAGCATTTATTAACACTTTTGTAAGTGTTTTGAGTTTAATAAATTGATATTTTTTTGTTATCTAACTTGTTTGAGAATTTATCCAATTTATTCGGAACCGTTAGGTGTCGTTGTAATTAATATTATTGATCTTCATTAAAATTCACAACTTTGCACTTTTGTTGTGACAACAGTTTATGGAATTAAATTTAATACTTTTCAAAAAAGTTAACAATTGGAGGTCTCCCTAATCTTTTGCAAAGCACTTGATTGTTTGAACAGAATCCACTATAAATCAAGGACATTCTATATAATGCTATTATATCTTATATTGAAAGTTTGCTTTCAGAATGTCATAATCTTGAAACATGATAGCTGCTATTACAGTGTTCTCATTTGCTGAACTTTATAGTAATCTAAATTCTTCCAAATTTTTGGGAGTTGATTTAATTTTTAAAAATTTTAAAAAATTATTGTAAAACTGATCATTAATCAATCTTATCTGTAGAAAATCAATTTTTTTTTTTATAAATAAAATATTAAAATAATCTTTTAATTTATGAAAAAAATTTAAAGGTTTAAATTTGTTTAAAAGACAGAAAATTTCAAAACTTACTGTCACTGTTGCTAATAATCCTTCGGGTACATTCGCTACAATTATTCCAATTAAAAAGATCACAGCATCTAACCAATGATAACCAAGAATAAATGCAATAAAAAAAAAAGAAATTCCTAGAAATACTGCAACACCAGTAATTAATTGAATGAAATGAGCTATTTCTCGGGCAATAGGAGTATCTCCCATCTCAAGGCCAGAGGCTAAATTTGCAATACGACCCATTACTGTTCTATCTCCTGTAGAAATAACAACACCACGTCCACAACCTAAAATAATGAATATAATTTTTAATTATATGAATTCAGAAATAATAAACTGTATTTAAATTTTACTATTGAAAATTAATTTAAATATAAGTTTGTATTCTTTTTTAAATATAATAAGTTATAGTCAGAAATTATAAATTCAGAAATTTTATAATCGGAATTACTAGAAATTAATGAGGACAATTATAATATGATGTAAGAAATAAAATTTATTGGATTAAGTTTTTAACATTTTGAAGACCTTCTGAAATTGATTTTGTTCATCATCATAGATTGATATTTTATGACTTTTTTCAATACCTTTATTGTTTCACAAAAACTAATTTGTTTTCATTGTGATTGAAGAAAGGTTAAGGTTGAAAAATCAAGACTAATTGTACAATATAATGAAAGAAAAGTCAGTCTCATACGATATTTAATAAATTTGTAATAAATTAATAAAAAAATGATAATTGGCAAACAAATAATATGGTAGCACAAAATATGAAAAATTCCATAATATTAAAAAATTATAATAAAGGCTGGTTTATACTCCGTCTCCAGCGTGACAAAACAGAACTCAGCAAGTTCGCTGTGCGGAGCTTGCCGAGTTCTGTTTGGTTTGCCATGTTTGGTTAGTGTTAGTGCTGTTCTATGAACTGCCAGCGTCTTTAGCTGACTTTCGACACTGAATTCCCATCATTCAAAATACCGAGATTGCGCAGTGTTCCATACATTTTAATGGATCCCATAATGAAAAGAAATATTTCCATTTTGCTTCTTCTTCGAAAATTAAAGAAAAAACAAAGTTATATTCGATTAATATTTGATAGAAGACAGCAGGCAGGCACATTTCATAATTTGATTCAAGAGTTACAACTCGAGGATCATGATTATTATTTAAATTATTTCCGGTAAATACTGATGTTTTCATAACTTGTTCGTTTTTTAACATAAATTTATATGCTTACTAATAAAAAAAACATATCATAGAGTTCGGCTTCGGAACAGTTCGGCATGGTGCTACTTGGCGGTGAATCTTAGGCTACCCTCTCTATCTAGGTGGTGTTGCTTTAGCTGACTTTCGACGCTGAATTCCCATCATTCAAAGTACCGAGATTGCGCAGTGTTCTTTACGTTTGAATTGATCCCATAACGAAAAAAAATATTTCCATTTTGCTTCTTCGAAAATTAAAGAAAAACAAGAAAAAACGAAGTTATGTTCGATCAATATTTGATAGAAGACAGCAGGCAGGCGCATTTCATAATTTGATTCAAGAGTTACAACTTGAGGATCATGATTATTATTTTAAATATTTCCGGTAAATACTAATGTTTTCATAACTTAATCGTTTTTAACATAAATTTACATGCTTATTAATATTACATAGGATGTCTCCGACGCTGTTTGACATATTATTGTATAAAATAAAAGACAAAATAATTCATCCACTCACCCATAAAAACCCGATTGGTTACGCTGAACGATTGGCTGTTATGTTAAGGTAATTATTGCTTTTTCAAAGCTTCTTTAATGAAAAATCATTAAAGTAATAAACCAATAAGAAGTTTTTAAAAAGAAGCTATTTAAATTAATGCTAAAACAATGTAATATATACTGTATAATTGTCATCATTGTACAGTATGAGATATTGTGCATTTATTTATTACTATTAAAATTTATTACTATTACTAACAAAATAATTCATCCACCCACCCATAAAATCCCGATTGGTTACGCTGAACGATTGGCTGTTACGTTAAGGTAATTATTGCTTTTCTAATGCTTCTTTAATGAAAAAATCATTAAATAAAAACCAATAAGTTTTTAAAAACAGGCTATTTAAATTAGTGCTAAAACAATGTAATATATACTGTATAATAATTATCATTGTACAGTATGAGATATTGTGTATGTATACTTATATATAAATGCTTAAAATGTATATACTGTGAGTTTTTCTTGAAACTGAACACTCTGATTTTTGGCATCGAGCCAATTCTGATGCATATATCACGTCAGGAATCGCTTTTGGCATCGAGCCAATTCTGATGCATCTATCACGTCAGGAATCGTTCCCTACGAAAATTTAATTTATTACTTTTAATTCTAACGATATTTATTTATTATTGCATCCAAGAAACAAAAACGATTTAACACACGATATTTATTTATTATTGCATTCAAGAAACAAAAAACGATTTAACACACAAGATTGTCGGATTTTAATTCTGGTGTAATTGAAAATATTAACAGATTTGAAAATAAATCGCTGAAAATTTACATCAAAAGATGTGCGGCAAACAGAAATTCTGTTGTTGCTATAGCGACAGCGTAGAAACGCAGACGTGCCGCAATTCGAACATTTTTAAAAATGCCGAATATTATTTACAACGTTACTGAACGAGTATGGATGGTTCGGGCACGTAATTCAGGCTTATCCTATAGGCGCCTGAGAGCGATCCTCAGCCGGTAATCTCAAGCGAGTGACTGACCAGTTTCTGATGCAGGCTGTCCCTGCTGGAATGTTTTACAAATAAACATTCAGTTAAATCTTGTTTAATCCAGCTCAAATATCAACAACTATTCATAAGAAAAAAAACCTTAAATACTACTTAATTCTACTACCTCCACTACTGATACAAACTTCAAGCAAATTGTAGACCTTTACAAGAATTCCAATGTTACTTAACCAACCTTACGTCGATACAACACCTCATTGAGTCGTTGGTTGCGTCAGCTTTTATATCGAGTGACGTACAGTCTTGTGTTGCTTCATTTACGTAAATACACATAACAAGTTTAAATTTATTAGCTTACAGAGTTATTCATTCATGTCATCCTCTTTACAATTCATTTATATATCGAACAAAACATCGATACAGGATCATTCTTATTTTCTCATATCGGATCAGTGGTAAACGTATTTAAATTAGATGATGATGTCATTACCCGGGACAGCTCTTCCGAGGATGGTTTCCAATTCCGTAACAAGTGATAGTTAACTACTACGACAGGGAATGAGGGAATAAGTCAACTCTTAAACTAAAATAAATACGTCGTTAATAAAAAAAACGATAAATAATAAAAGTGCATAATAAAATAAAATAGGACAGGTCAGTGCATAATAAAATAAAATAGGACAGGTCAGAGTTAACTTCCTCACAATATATGTAATTATTAATTTACATAGACATAAACTTTTATTAATGTAAGCTAATAAATTTAAACTTGTTTCATGCTTTAACAGTAGCAAGTTCATCAGTATGATTGTTGTTGATATTATTGTAATTTAATCTAAAGCAATGATGGCAAATCCAAAATTTTCTGTGCACCAAAGTTATAAAAAAAATTTGCCAACATATATTGTATTTGAATTAATAACATTTTTATAAATATGTTATTAAAAATTAAAAATGTATTTGATTTTCATACTGCAGATGTGAATGATATTTCTTTTAATTTCTATTTTATTAAAAATAAAAAAAGCAAAATTAAGGAGGATATCATTCACATATAAACAAATATATGTTCAAAATGATTTCTAAGCATGTACATATTTTTACATTCTTGTCTGTAACAAATAAAATCTATAACTAATAATTGTACCCAGTTCCATGATGCTTGTCATCACTGAATTTGAATGTATTTGATTAAGTTTCTAGTGATCCATAGTGATTTGGAAACATAGAACGAGTATAATTAACAGTTCAGAGAAGTACAGGTTTCCCCCTATAACAGTAGATAGGTTCTTAAAAAATGTCATGTTGAGTTAAATCATGTTATATGAGACTCTGAGCCAATACAAAAAGGAGAGTTATGTTCCAAAACCAATTAAAAATAAATAATTTAATTCCACATAAGAAACTTAATTTTTATTAAGAATATTAATAACACAAAACTTAAAGATAATAAAAAATAATAGTAAAAAATAATACTCAAAAGCCCTTTAGCAGTCAAAAGATTTTAATCAGAAACATTTTCAACACATTTGGCATCTTTCTCAGCTCTACAACAAGATTCACCTGTTACACAAGAACAGGGGACCAAACTGTCATATATGTAATTCCATCGATAGATTGCAGCACTATATAGATGAACATAAAAAATATATATAAATAAAAAAAGATGAACTGAAGAGTCAGAGTCAATTCGAGGATGTGCAGGCTAGAGGTAACCTAAAGTTGTCTGACTGTCCAATTCTTTAATCTTAATCTCATTGATTCTATAGCAAAGAATATAAAGCATAACATGGTGTCAGAAAGGTATGTACTCATACGTACTTTTTAAAATAAGGCAAGAAAAGATGGAGCTTTAAGCCAGCCAGAGGAAAACTTGGAATGTGGGTTATTTAACCTTTGATCTAGCTGCTACCTGATCTATCTGCTCTCTTCAATCAGACATTCCTTTCTGTAGCTTAGATTCCTTAGTTAGCAGTGTAACTTATAAAACAGAAGTAGTAAGTAATTTACCAATTATATTGCCATTTGAAGCTGGTTCAAATCCATCGGAATCCTGGAGGCAATGGAGACAAGATTTCAAGAATTATGTAGAAGCACTGAGATACAGCAATGAATCTGAAAAAATGAAAATGGCACTTTTTCGTCACGTATGTGAGGAAGAATTGAAAAAACAGTTCAGATCATTCAATTTATCACCAGAAATTGAAGCTGAAGAAATGAGTTTAAAACAAATTCTTGATGAATTTGATAAATATTTTGTGAATTATCAAAATGAGATTTACACATCATTTAAGTTTCTAGAAATAAAACAAGAAAAAGGAGAAAAAATTTTCTGATTTCTATTTGAGGTTAAGATGTGCAGTCGTGGAATGTAACTACAGACAGTTAATGGAACGCATGTTGCGTGATAAAATAATTCAAGGAATATTAGACAAACCACTGCAAGAGAGATTAATTCGTGAGACTAGTAAAAAAGCTAAAACGCTACAAGAGGTAGTTAGCGAATGCAAGACAGCTGAACACAGCAAAGCACAGCCTTGGAGATGAATGAAAAGATTTCCATAGATGCTGTCAAAAATAATAGAAATCAAGTAAAGTCTTTGAAATTGATGCATAAATGTGCCCAATAACAAAAGAAAGAATTTAATTGCAGGTATTGTGGCAAGACACATAAACCCAAAAAGTGTCTGGCATTTTGAATCATATACCAAAATTGTGAAGGGAAAAATCATTGGGCCAAGGTATGTAAAGCAAAATTACATAATAGAAAACAAAATACTTGTCGAATAAATGCCATAGAACGATTGACAGAAGACAGCAATTCAGAAATCGTTTATCTAGGGGAATTAAAATCTGTCAATACATTGGATACTGAGAAAGTAAATTCTGTGTGGCTGCAAAAGATCACAGTGAATAAAAATAAAGTAACTTTTAAATTGGACACTGGGGCTCAACTGAATATAATTCCAGAATACAAAATAATAAAATGGAAAAACAAGCCAATAATTAAGAGAAGTAAACAACCTGTGCTTGACTACAGCGATAATGTGGTTCCAATTCTAGGCGAATGTATTTTAACGTGGGAAACAGAGAAGTTTAAAAAGAAATTTAAATTTTTGGTAACGACGTTAGCTTCATGCCTCATTTTAGGCCTTCAAGCCTGCAAAGAGTAAGGATTAATCAAGAATAATTTTTTATATATAATATAAAAAAGAATTATTATCTTTTCATTAGACATTACAAGTTATTTAGTATTAATTAAACTTTTATAAGTTATTTTAATCAAGTTGTCATATATGTAATTCTATCGATAGATGGCAGCACTATGTAGACAAACATAAAAAATATATATATAAATAAAAAAAGACGAACTGACGGGTCAGAGCAGTTCGAGGATGTGTTAGCTAGAGGTAACCTAAAGTTGTGTGACTGTCCAATTCTTTAATCTTAATCTCATTGAATTCTATAGCAAAGAATATAAAACATAACATGGTGTCAGAAAGGTATGTACTCACACGTATTTTTTAAATAAAGCGAGGAAAGACGGAGCTGTAAGCCAGCCAGAGGAAAACTTGGAATGCAGGCAATTTGACCTTTGATCTGGCTGATACCTGATCTATCTGCTCTCTTCGAGCAGACATTCCTTTCTGTAGCTTACTGATTAGATTCCTTGGTTAGCAGTGCAACCTATAAAACCGAAGAAATGGCAAGTAATTTACCAATTATACTGCCATTTGAAGCCGGTTCAAATCCGTCGGAATCCTGGAGGCATTAAAGATAAGATTTCGAGGATTATGTAGAAGCATTGAGATACAGCAACAAATCTGAAAAAATGAAAATGGCACTTTTCCGTCACGTATGTGGGGACGAATTGAAAAAACAATTCAGATCATTCGATTTAGCGCCAGAAGCTGAAGCTGAAGAAGTGAGTTTAAAACAAATTCTTGATGAATTTGATAAATATTTTGTGAATTATCAAAATGAGATTTACACATCATTTAAGTTTCTAGAAATAAAACAAAAAAAAGGTGGAAAAATTTTCTGATTTCTATTCGAGGTTAAGATGTGCAGTTGTGGAATGTAACTACGGACAGTTAATGGAACGCATGTTGCGTGATAAAATAATTCAAGGAATATTAGACAAACCACTGCAAGAGAGATTAATTCATGAGATTAGTAAAAAAGCTAAAACGCTACAAGAGGTAGTTAGCGAATGCAAGACAGCTGAACACAGCAAAGCACAGCTGCAAGAATGGAAATTTTAAGAAAGTTGCACATGTCACATAGGGGTGTTGTTGCATGCAAATCCAAGGCTAGAGAGTATTTTTATTGGCCTACTATCAATCAGGATGTGGAAAGATATATTAGCAAGTGCAAAATTTGCCAGCAGCATCAACAGGCTAATCTGATAGAGATCCTGTTTAATCAAGATCTTCCAGAGAGGCCATGGCAAAAATTGGCTTGTGATTTTTTTTTTTTTATTTAAAGAGGCGACAATATCTCCTGATGATCGATTATTTTTCAAAATATATTGAAATGCAGCCTCTGAATAGCATGACTGCACAAGCTGTTGTGACAGCAATGAAAGCTATTTTTGCCAGGCATGGAATACCAGAGGAATTAGTGAGTGATGAAGGACCTCCATTTAATTCAGAATCTGTGCAGAAATTCTTCAAAAAATGGAATGTTTTGCATCAGATTACATCACCTCATTTTCCCAGAGCCAATGGACAAGTTGAGAGAGCTGTACAAACACTAAAGAATTCACTCACTAAAGCTGAGGAGGATGGAAAAGATCTGTTTGTAGTCTTGCTAGATTACAGAATCCAACCTTCAACTGATCTTCCTTCTCCAGCTGAGCTATTGATGGGAAGACGACTGAGATCTTTTCTACCATCACATCCTGATTGTTTCAAACCAAAATTTCCAATCAAAAAAGCTAAAGCATCTTTAAAGAAAAGAGAAGAAACTCAAAATAAATATGCTAATATGAATGCAATTCAGCTCCCAAAACTTCAAAATAATGCGAAAATATGGTTCCGTCACAAACTAAATGAACCTTGGAAACAAGGTAGAATAGTACAGATCGGTCCGCAACCTCATTCATACATCATTAAAGGAGAGGATGGAAGAATATATAGAAGAAATAGGTTTTATGTTTGACCTAATACTTGTATTTCTCAGGATAATAATCTAACAGTAAGTGCAAGAACAGTGGAAGATTTTTACCCCAGTTTCAATGTTGAACAACCATCAGCACTAGTTCCAAAAAATAATCACTCGGAAGGTCAACCAAGTATGTCATCTAACCAGACTATTAGAAAATCATCCAGAAATATAGTGAAGCCTTATTGTTATAGAGACATTTAAATCATAAATAAACTAAAAGCTGTAAAATTAGCAATAGAACCCTAAATTAATAACATGTTTTAAATTAGTTTTTATTTATTGTAATTGAGATTTTAATTGTGCTAAATGTCATCTGTTAACAGTTATAATAATAATCTAAATCCTGTTTATAATTTCTTAAAAAAAAAGGGGGCATGTCATATATGTAATTCCATCGATAGATGGCAGCACTATGTAGACGAACATAAAAAATATATATATAAATAAAAAAAAGATGAACTGATGGGTCAGAGCAGTTTGAGGATGTGCTAGCTAGAGGTAACCTAAAGTTGTGTGACTGTCCAATTCTTTAATCTTAATCTCATTGATTCTATAGCAAAGAATATAAAACATAACACAAACTACACAAAATAAACAAACATCACAAAATTTAAAAGGGCAGGAATACATCTGGGAGCACTCTCCTTAGCAGCACCTGCCTGTAATGCCATATATTTCGTTACACAACAGATCTAAGAATACATTAAGTATATTATAAAAACAAAACTATACAAAAGTTATACAAATTTTAAAAATTATTTAAAATCTGCCATCATTAAAAATAAAAAACAAAAAAAAATTAAAAATAAAAAAAGTAATAATTGTCACAACAAGCAGCACTCCCATAAGGGAGTATTGAAAACGGACTGTAGCATATCCTTTAGTCTGCTTTGCTGACTTTAAACAACCATCTCCATGTGCTAGGGATAGTTTCCAGCTCTGTAAAATTTATCAGATATTCTTTCTTTTTCTTCCTGAGGATTTCCAATGCCTCAATCATATTCCTGTTCCAGTTCTTCTCATCTGGCTGAATAATTATCGCTCTTTCCCACTGCACTTCAATAAAAATATATACATAAGACCCAAAAAAAAAATATGTGTAAAACAAAAGGAAAGAAAAAAGTATACAGCAGTGTGACTGTTCAATTCTTTAATCTTAATCTCATTGAATTCTATAGCAAAGAATATAAAACTTAACACAAGTAATTCATTTAATATGTTATATATAAATTTTTCAGCTCAAAAAAATATTTAGACTATTTGACCATTGCATATGTTTTTTTATATTGCATTTCAGAAATATCTGTTGGATGTAAAAAGCTGTTTATATGAAAGAAATACTATATATGTAGTAGGATCTGATTTACATAGTTTCAAGTTTTGTGGTTTCAGATATATATAGGTGCACAGGTTTTTTTTTGTATTGGATTTCTATGAAGCACAAATAAAAAGTTTATTAAATGATTTATTTTTTTTTTAAAAACTTATCCACTCATGGCCTTAAATGTTTACATTTATGTTTGCTGTATGCTCATTCATTTTATCTATTCATTCTATATATCAAAGATATGTTTGTCTAATATCAAATTTAGACATTGTTGGAGTGATGAGGTTTTTGACTTACATGAAATTTTTCAGAATGAATTAATTGCATAAGCAGAACTACTGTAACCATATAATCAATATTGTTTTATATATTCTAACTTGAATAATGTTAATATAGATTAAGAATGTATCTTGAATATTTAAAATTCATTTAATGATTTTTATTTTAAAGGGAATGCACTGGTGATGCATCAGAGACTGCAATAATGAAATGCATGGAATTAGCAGTTTCTAATGTTGTTAGCTATCGTCAAAGAAATCCTAAAGTTTGTGAAATTCCATTCAATTCTACAAATAAATATCATGTAAGTTTCCAAATATTTTGAAACTTATCATTTATTCATATTAAAATTAGAATTGATTTTGTTATGCATTGTAATTATTAAATCAGATAAAATTACCTAAATTAATTTAATTAATTTATCTGATGAACAATTTGCCTTTCCTGGGATCAAACTAGAGAACTTCAGACTATTTGTCCTGACATTCTAACCACTAAATCACCAAGGCTCAGTGGTGTATTATAGCCTAGGCTGAGAAAATTGAGCCTAGAGCAGAAAATTTGTAAGGACAGCAAATTTATAACCATAGCATTTTACCAGAAGTCAAATATCTATGCAAGACTGAAGTACTTTTGTTTGTTCAAACTTATGTAGATCATAAAGAAAGCATATATGTACTTTGAAGATCTAAGCTAATCTGAAAAAGACTATACTGTTCTCTATTCCACAAAAGATAAGGTATGTTTCTGGTTTATTTTCAGTGTTATCCACTGAAAATAAACCAGAAACATGCCTTTCCATTGTGAAGAAGTTAACTCTGACCTATCCTGTTATTATTTTATTATGCACTTTTATTATTTATTGTTGTTTTCAGTATTATTTAACATATTATATTTTAGTTTAAGAGTTAACTCACTTTCCACATTCTCTGTCTCAGTAGTTAGCAATCAAGTGTTACAGAATGGAAATCCGTCTTCCAAACGAGCTCTCTCAGTTCTTGACGTCATCTAATCTAAATAAGCTACCACTGATCCAATGTGAGAATATAAGAATGATTTCTTATCAATGTTTTGTTTGGTACATAATTAATTTGTAAAGAGGATGACATGAATTAATTTTACTCTGTAAACTATTAAATTTAAAATTGTTGCACGACTTTTTGTAAATGAGCCCAACTGCCAGTTGTGGATGTTGGACCACCAACCACGCAAGCTATTCCGTACATAAGATATGCACCACAGACCTCTTCAGTCCTTTACATACTTTGCATACAAGTTCTAATTTTCTAATATTCAATATTATTTATTTTTATAATTATGTTGGGGATTTACTACACAACCAGAGAAATAATACTTAAACCCGATACCCAGATACAAATCACTGAAACCCAGAGTCTCTGGGTCAAACCTGAAGAGGTGGCAACCCTAGTTAACACCTATTTAATATTTCTAGCTGTAAGTTTTCTGGTTGTTTGTTTTTGTCGGGTAAACATTAGTTATTGATAAATTGTTTTGACTTGATTATATTTATTTTAGGAAATAGTAAAAAGACCTGAGCTCAGGTCGGACTCTGGATTTGCAGAGTTGTTAGAACTGTTAGATTGAATTTAATTATTATTGGTATTGGTTGAAATTAGTGACTTTTTACCATTACTACAGATGGTAAAACAATATTATATTCTGTAGATTCATTTGTTCACCCACTAGAAATTATTCAGCCAAATGAATATTTTTGGCATTGAAATGTGTAAAAACTAATTAAGAGAAATCTTATTGATGAAAAATTTTCTTTCTCTTCTGACTATTGAAAAAACCTAACATTCTTATTAGATTAGTGAATTTACCAAACAAAAATGAAGTCATCAAATTGTTCCAGTGGAAGTGTATTGTGATTTCACACTGGAGGATCCGGTTTATTCCAGGATCCCACACTTCCAGTTTTTTCAGAAAGAGTCAGGCTTGAGTGGTCGAACCTCCCTTGATGGCTGATCCCATCATGGATGGGTGGCCTGTAATGGGCACTGTACTGTCTGCATTTACCATTCACTGACTGGAAAGTGGCATAAAAATCACCCAGCAAAAAGAACAAAAGTATAGATATAAATATACAAATATATATATATTTTATAAATATATTTTATCATTTATTATTCTTGTTTTCAATAATATTTGTAGACATTCAATTGAATATTATTAAATTTCATATTATAAATCTTTAAAAATTATAAGATTAGGGGTGACAATTATTTCTAGGCCTAAGAATGCCAAAATTTTTCATCCATCACTGCCAAGGCTTCTTGGCAGATTGATTCTTCAGTCATTATTATAATGAATTTAGAATTTCTTAATCATAGCCATTGACTCTACCTATAGAAATATTCCTGATAGATCTTTTCAGCTGTAAGTCCTCTATGGCACTAACCAGACAACACTTAGATCACCACAGGCTAAATGTTTCCTGGCCATATACAAATAGACTGTACCAATAAAGGTTTTGTAAAACTCAAGAAATATATCATCTATACATTATTTTAACATTTGATAAACAATCAAAATTTTATATTGTACATTAGTTATGAAGTACATGATGATATTTAGAAAAATAATATTTTTTTGGAGTAATTTGTTTATATAAGCATAAAATTGTTTTATAAGTGCCAATTTGATCTCAAAAAATGAAGAGAATTAAAATGGCATTTTATAATGAAAATACAGCAAAAATATAAATCTATTGAAAGATTGATGTACTAGAATAGTTAATAAAATGGTATATTTCCAAAAGTTCATGTACAGAACATTTTATAACTAGCAGATCCGTGCCCATCATTGCCTGGGCAGTGCATGGCATTGTACTGAATTTTCTCTTTTTCTTAAATTATAACCTTTTAGATGACATTCAGGATTTTCTTCAATGGATTCTGAAAATCTTTCCCATATAGATGCTTTTTCCATTTAAAATATGTGCCTTTTCTAATGTCCCTTCTTTGCCTCTCTGTTAGAATTCTGTCGATTTATTTGATCTTATAGTGTTTCATTTTCTTGAATTAAATGTAATCTTTTATAAATGTGTTAAATAAAAACCATGTTGTAGAAGTACTATGTTATATGAGGGTTTCCCAATTTTCAAATTGTGTTAGAGCAAAACAGTGTTATAGGAAGGATATCTGTTTTGATGAATTATTATTACATGACCTCTGTTGTATTATTACATGACTCCTTGTAAAAAGAAACTTTTTTTTTCATAAATTTTTTCTGGTATGTGTTAAAGAACGATTGTTTTGTAGTGGATTAGAGTAAAGATTTTGTAAAGAGAGCAGAAGATACACAAACCTTAAATGTACAGCATATAAAACATTCATTTAATAATTATATCTTCCTTATCACTGTTTTGTTAAAACAATAATGTTTTTTCTTTACCAATATCAACTTCACTTTCTAAACTTTTTTCTACATTGAAGGATTGTGTATCTTCTGCCCTCTTTACAAAATCTGTACTCTAACCTGCTACAAAACAATCGTTTCTTAACAATTACCAAAAAAATTTATGAATTAAAAAGTTTATTTTTCTATTTCACATTTCTCTATTGAAGAATAAAAACTTATTTTTCATTCAAGGACTGAACATTGGGAACACAAAATACTCAATGATTGACAATTAACTCAATTACAAAATTAATTCAATTTCAAATCAAAAATAAATTGCATATTGTCCCTCTCATGGCAAATTAGAAAAATTGCATTTATGACTAATTTTAGCAAAGTATTTTCCAATGAATGCATTTTGTGTGTGTTCCTAGTATGGATTTATAAAAATTAATGAAATTTTTGGTTATAAGAGAGTAAATGTAATTTTATAAATGTGTTAAATAAAAACCATGTTGTAGAAGTACTATGTTATATGAGGGTTTCCCAATTTTCAAATTGTGTTAGAGCAAAACAGTGTTATAGGAAGGATATCTGTTTTGATGAATTATTATTACATGACCTCTGTTGTATTATTACATGACTCCTTGTAAAAAGAAACTTTTTTTTTCATAAATTTTTTCTGGTATGTGTTAAAGAACGATTGTTTTGTAGTGGATTAGAGTAAAGATTTTGTAAAGAGAGCAGAAGATACACAAACCTTAAATGTAGAAAAAAGTTCAGAAAGTGAAGTTGATATTGTTAAAGAAAAAATGTTCTTGTTTTAACATAACAGTGATAAGGAAGATATAATTATTAAATGAATGTTAGATATGCTGTATACTTTTTCTTTCTTTTTGTTTTACATATATTGTTTTTTTGGGTCTTACATATATATTTTTTCTTTCTTTATCTGGCAAAATGGCTAATTAAGCAATACTCTGGAACCAAGACTGTTATAAAATTGGTATTTGACCTATAGTTGTAAATATGCATCAATAGTGAATATCTTTGTTTATACTCTCTAATGATGTTAACTAGACTAAATAATATTTTTATCATATCAATGTACCAATCAGTTTAACTGCATTGTTTGCAAAGATGTCATTTGTCATAATTAAACTATTTATTATATTTTATCCATTGTTCATTAACAATGTTCTATTGTGAATGAATGACTATCATTTATGTAAGATATTTTAATCACTATTTTGCTTAAAAATTTCATAAAATTTAAATTAATATAAAATAATTATTGTTCACCAAAGTTTTATAAAAATAATTATTGTAAAACTTTGATGAACAATAATAATTATTAATTATTCTGTATTATATTTTTTATTTCTATTTTTGATTGATACAAATATGGAGAGAGAAAACTATTCAAATTTTATTTTAAATCTAGAATAGAAATATTATGAAAGCACAATTATAAGGGTGTGCTGATACTAAAGGAAAAAAAATATTTCCATGAATATTTTATAAAGAATAAAAGGTTTAATGTGTGAGGAAGTTAACTTGGACCTGTCCTATTTTTATTTTATTATGCACTCTATTATTTATTTATCGTTATTTTCCTATATGCTAACGTATTATATTTTAGTTTCGTTTAAATAAAGCTTTAATTAACACTTTTGTAAGTGTTTTTGAGTCTAATAAATTTATATTTTGTTATTATCTAACTTGTTTGAGATTTTCTTCAAATTATTAGTGTAAGTTCTAACATAATTTTTTCGTTTTACTTCTAACACTTAATCGGCACTTTTAGTTATAAGTTCCGATTTCTGATTTTGTTTCGTCAGTTAGACATTACATTGTGTTAGATTGTTTTGTAGTTAATTAGTATTAAGTTAGAACTTAGAAAAGACCTGAGCTCAGGCAGAACTCTGGAATTTGCAGAGTCGCTAACCGTTAGGCTTATTGTATAATTATTTTTATTGCATTCGTTCAAATTCGCGACTTTGCAAATGATACCTGTATCTCTTCTGCTAGCCGCCATGCTGATGATGTAAAACCAAACCAAGTAACTTATAGATTTGATAAATTAAATGTTGATCAGATAACTGCTTAGTAAAGCAATTGCTTACAACATTGCAGGATTAGGTTCAAATCCGGTTCCACACCTCCCATTTTTCAGGACATATTCAATCTCAATCTGTTGAACCCATCCTTCAACCACCTGGTTAACACTAACATGGATGTTGGCCAGCCTGTGATGGAATTTAAAAGTGACCATCGGCAGATATAGTATATTCCTTGTATGATATGATGGTTTATCTGAAACTAACATAACTGGATAAGTTAAATAATAAAACAATGTGATTCAAAAAATATATACAGTATTTATTTTAATTTAATGTAACTGTTCTGCAAAATTTTCAATATGTCATGTTGAGTTATATTTGATTACACTTACAGTCATAATAAAACATCAGGAATATGATTTTATCAATTTCAAAACATGATGAATATCAATTCAAATGGATTTGATTTGTATTTATTTATTGTGGCATCACAAGTACTTATACAAAATGTATTGGGAAAGTAACAGAACTGTAATGAAAGTTGCTATGCTACCAAAGGAAAAATGATTCCCAGAACAATGTAAATGAAGAACTTTATGATTCAAAGTGAAATATTGTTTTAATTCTTTTATGCTGCAACATTAAAAATGCAAATGACACAAAGTGGGGTCTGGATATATTTTATTTTTAACTTTCTGTAAAATTGAAGAAAAATTTTTAAGTAGAAGTGGAAAGTCTTCAAATCTGTGATATCATGGTCAGGGGAGTCAAGTTTGATATAATAAAAAATAATAATGGAAAGAGGTCAAAAAGTGTTCCTTTTATCTTATAAATAAAGATTGATTATATAAAAATCACTATATATATATATATATAATTGATAAGAAATTTGATGTGATTTTCAGCAAGTACAGAGGAATTTGCTGAATGATGTGGGGCTTCTGAAGCTGATATTTGGCAGTTTTGAATATTGACAGTATTGACTGTCCCGTCAAGACAAAAATAGCTTCATCTCCCCAAAGAATGTTCCATGGAAAAGCATTGTCTGCTTCCATTCTGGCCAATGATGTTATAAGAAACATCATTGTTTTTTTAGGATCATCTCTTTGCAGCTGTTGATTTTGATGATTTTATAAGGATAAAAGTGGATTACTACTTTCTACAGAATTTTCTTGACAAGGGAATATGGAAAAATTAATAAATCTGTACTCCCCATGCACTGCTTAGCACAGATGCATCATTGATGGATAGATGCACAATAGCAGTAGCAACTTTTTCTGTTATTTTAGATGAGACAAGTTTTCTTCTTCTAATTTTAACAAGAAAGGATCCAGTCTCCTGAAAATTTTTAATCATTCATCTAACTGCAGATAGTGATAAATTACTTTTATAAATGCTTTTTAAACATCTAAATTGACATAAACTGGTTGCTGCATTCGTCTGTTAATATAGAATAAATTAACAAAGTAGAATTAGGCAGAGTGAGATGCATTTTCTATAGTAATTTTAAAGAATATGCTTGTAATATTCACTTTTAATGACGAATAAATAGCACTAACGGCAGTAGTGATTTCAAAACGTATTTATTTCTAAAGAACGTATGTTTGAAGTCGTGCCATTAGTGCTATTTATTCGTCATTGACTTAGTGTCATAGGCAGTTTATATATCTTGTTACAAATATTCACTTTTATCCTCTGCTGGGAAAAAGTGATTTATGCAAATTTTCTCTACTTTCTTAGGTGTCTTATTTTCTTTTTAATTTTAAAATAAAAAATTTTAGGGCAATTCAGTGTTTTTCAATTTTCATAAAGGATAAAAATAAAAATTTAAAAATTATTTTTTGTGTCTTTCCCATATACAATATTTCCTGTTGCACAGCACTATATTTTTTCCTATAAGCAGATTTTCGAACTAAAATATTTTTCATGGAACTTTCTCCCCATCCTTTGAATAATATATATACAAATTTTGACACCATTCTGCTCTTTAGCACTACAGAAAACTTTGAATAGAGAATTTTATATTTTTAATTATAATCACTTTGTATTTATAAGTATATAGTATATGCAGTGCGGGATTTAATCTGATTGCACCCAATTGGGCCCCGCACTTGAGGGGGCCCCGTGTTTATCAAAGGTTTTTATGTAATTAAATAATGTATTAAGAAAAAAATTTTTAAATATATGTATTGTTTTTTAATATTCGCGGAATGTATAAGGATTGGTTCCCACTAGAGCTATGTTCCATCTCTGTCCGTCCCCGTCTCTCCATCATTCGTAATCAACTCTGTCAAAAGTGTTCACACTACTATCCGTACATCCATCCATCTAGCCAATGAGCTAAAACACTAAAAATTCGAAAGCGAGCCAATCACAAACAAATTTATAAGAAAGTAGATTATACAAACAAAATGGATGACCGTGTTGTTTGGGATTATGAATTGTTTAGCGTCGATAGCATATGCAAAGGCTAAAGGAACGGAAATAATCTCTTTAATATATATTACTGTTGAACTTATAATTAAAACTGGCAGTTTACTGTTTTATTTTAGATCAAAAAGGGAAAGACAAGCAACTCGGTAGAATAATGGTTGAAAATATTTGCAAAAAGAAATCCAATGTGAAATTCAAAAAGTAATTAGAATTTGGATATATATTTAAGTAATTAGAAATTTACTATATGAATTAATTGCTGCAACTGTTTCTATATTCATTTTTTTGTTTTATCCCATAAGCAGGGATTTTCTTACACTGCCAAAATAATTCCTTCGATGTCCTCCATGTTGGATATCCTTCCTCGAATGTGATTGGTTGATGGATTCTACGAAGATGGATAGAATAGACTTCTAGTCTATTCAATTCGAATCCATCTCCGTTCTTCCGTCCATCGGCGCCGAGTTTGCGCAGTTCGGTAAGGACTTTATTGCGCAGACTCCCAGATGGAAATGAACTATAGCAGGAACCAACTTTAAATGGTACGATTTAATAAAGTAAGTTACGGAAGATTACAATTACCGAAAATGCCACACGCTTGATTACATTTTTTAAATTGAGCCCTATCTCAATATTTTGAGTACAGGTTTGTACAGGATATTTATAAATTAATTAATCCTAATCATATCTCCTCTGGGTGGGTTCTAAAAATAAAATTGTTCAAATTTTCACATCAAGGTGAAATTTATCCAAACAATTAACCCTTCTTTTGTTTTTCTGTCACCAGATGACGCCAGTTTTCTTTTTATAAGAATAATAATTGACGGGGCGAAAGAAGGCCTTCTTTTGTTTTTTTGTCATCAGATGACACCAGTTTTCTTTCTATATAATAATTGACGAGGCGAAAGAAGTCCTTCCACATGCTGTCCATCCCTGCAGAGGGATCAGCCAGATTGTGGACGACAGGGATTGATGGAAGGGCCCGACTTCATGATCATGATAAATTTTTTCAACATGTGGGACTCGAGATTCGAACCTGGGTCCTCCAGAGTGGAAAGTTGAAAGGTTTCCATGTAGCCAATCCAGCCAACAAAAATGGGTCTTTATTTATAAATGTTACTTATTTTATTTATACATATAAGCCATATTTTGAGGGGCTCCGCGAAAAATATTCCAATCGGGCCCCGCACTACTAGATCCAGCACTGAGTATATGTATATACTATATACTTATAAATACAAAGTGATTATAATATATTATGAGTATATGTATATATTTCAAAATACTGATATATTAAAAATGAAATAATATATAAGAATATAATTCCAGTTACAAAAATCAGGAAGTAATTGTAACAGCTAAATAAATTATTTTATAATTGTATATTACAATAATTACAGAAAATAACTAAGATTTTAAAAAACTATAAGTCCGTTATAGCACAAATTCACAGTGGAAAAACTTTTTAGAAAACCCAGAGAAGTGCTTTCAGCTTTATTAAGCTATCTTCAACTCATTAGAATAACATATTAGAACATAAGAATTAGAACTCGTTTTTGAACATAAGAATTATAGAATCAGATTCATTTGATTCTATAATTAGAACTCTTATAATTAATATTTCTTAATTAATAATTCTTATAATTATTTCTTATAATTAGAACTCGTTTTTGAACATAAGAATTATAGAATCAGATTCATTTGATTCTATAATTCTTAAGTTCAAAAACGAGTTCTAATTCTTATGTTCTAATATGGTAGTTCTAATGAGTTGAAGATAGCTTAATAAAGCTGAAAGCGCTTCTCTGGTTTTCTAAAAAGTTTTTCCACTGTGAATTTGTGCTATAATGAACTTATAGTTTTTACGATAACAAGTGGAAGTATAGTTGTATAGATTCGTTTAACTAAGATTTAATAATTTTCTTGGTAATGAAAGTATTAATAACTTTGTATGTTAAAAATGATGCCTCTATACAGTACTGTATAGATGATGATGCCAAATTTAAAAATATCTATATAATTCAAATAAATTTACTGCTGTTTTATATACTACTAAATGTATTTTAACTGTTTGTGTACTATTTCATTCACACAATTTACTTTAAAAATATTTTTAAAAATTTAACAGTTTACTCAGTAAAATTATTAGTTATTATATATATTTTTTATATTTGATTGCAGGGCTCTGAGTTCCTGGGAGGCCCTGGGCTCAAGCCCATGTTTGTATCCAGACCTGTGCATAGCAGTGCCAAGGGCCTAAAGGCACTATGAGATACTATGAAGTTTTGAAATTTTACAAATTTTGAAATAAACTACTGAAAGTTTAGTTTGCATAAGAGTGCTCATTAGACTTAGGATACTATTTTACTTATTTCAAATACTGCTTAAACTCTTATTCTATAATAAATACTTGAAAAAAGCACTTTTAGCAGTTGAGGAAAAAGAAATACTTTAATATGCTAACGTTTTCAGCCAAATGGCCATCATCAGGCTAGACAACTGGAACTAGAACTGAATTCTAGTTCAGTTCAGTTGTCTAGCCTGATGATGGCCATTTGGCTGAAAACGTTAGCATATTAAAATATTTCTTTTTCCTCAAGCTGCTAAAAGTGCTTTTTTCAAGTATTTATTATAGAGTTAGGATAGGTGAAAAAAAGATTAATAACAACAGTCTAAATATTTAAAAGTCTAATAACACAAGCTGCCAAAGATATGAAATGTTCAATTATAATACAATGAAACAAAAGATTATTTTAGAATAATTAATTCTGACATTGTTTCAGAAAAATTATCATCAGATATTGTTTCAGAAAAATTTTGTTTAATGCAAATAATTATAGATTAGTATGTGTCAGTATGTTTTTTCTTGGAAAATTTAAAGTGTTAAAATATGTTATTAATGCACAGAAGGATTCATAATATTTAAGAAAGTGATGATTTTTTCTTAAATATTATGGCATCTTTTCTTATAAAAAATGTTTAATTTCAAATTTATAAGTTATTTCATAATACAGACTAAGTTCTGCACTTGACAACTTTAATACTAAGTTCTATGACCATTATCAGTTAAATGCATCAGTAGCAGCCATGAAAGATGCTCTTGAATGTTATTTAAAAATAAATAATTTTCTATTATTACTTATAAAAAAGTCTTCCCTATATTTTTCTTTAATTTTGTGAAGCTAGTAGAAGAGAAAGAATTTTATGTAATAAATTCAATTGTCTTCTATTAGAGGTAAAACAGAATGAATCTGACATTTTTCTTTTTCTATTAGATTTTGTTATACTGTAATATATTTTCAACATATCTTTAAAGTCATATTCAAAGTCAGAAAGTATTTTTGAAATTATAATTGCCAATAAACAAATATATACAATAATTTTTCTTATGTCCATATAACTTTCAGCTAGAAGTACAAGGATGGGAGAACACATCCTGGAAAGGATGTGGATATATCCTGCATAGATGCAATAAAGACACACATTATATACATGGCATATAGGAATGGAAAGAATCGGGTACAGATGTTTCCACATATTACTCTCAATTGTTACTTTTTTAATTATGTATCTAATTAGTTAAATACATACAGGTACTCATACTTATGATGGTGATATCATTGATAAATTCTATTATTGGTCAATGCAATTGATCTGGATTTGATTCTCTGACTCAATGGTCTGATATATGAAAGCATCCTTTTTGTGTCTGGTTCTTGTATTTTTATGGTCGTTAAGTTTATTATTCTAAAGTGGAGTGTAACAATAAATATTGGTAATAGGTAACCCATAAATTTTGGGCATTTTCAATTTCCAACCATTTCCATACAGTGATGGAGTTCAAAATTCTTGGAATTGAACTCCATCATAAGTTGAGGACTATCTGTATATAGTTAGTTAGCAATTGTATTCTATTACCATTATCTGTATGCTACATAACAAATACAATAACTTAAAAGTGCTATCTTTAAATGAATGAATTACCTAAACAAAACAGAAATATGGATGATATTCTACTTTTTAAATTAACTTAAAATAAAAAATTTTAAAACAAATTATTATTTAAAAAATTATATTGTAAAAATGCAAAATAAAAATAAAATGACTTATATAGAATTAAAATAATATAATGAATAATAAAAACTTAATACATATACCTTCAACACAATTTGTAGAAAAAAAAGCTAAATTTCTAGTTTCTAATGGATTTTCATTTGTCATTTCAGGTGATCTTGATTGAGCTTCGGATTCTCCTGTTAATGATGAATTATCAACTTTGAAACCTTGGGCAGATATAACTCTAATATCTGCTGGAATTCGGTCACCTCCTTTAACTTCTACAACATCTCCTAAAACAACACCTTCAGCAGCTATAGTAAGTTTCTGACCTTCTCGTATAACTGTAGCATACTGAAATATTAATATTTAATTATTTTATATTGATATACTTCTTACAATGTATACATAAATTTAAAATCAAGTTATTAAAAATAAGATTGTATGTAGTTTTATTTTAATAAAACTAAATATAATGCTATTTTTAGTATTTGATTGATTTATTTATTGATTTTTGATTTATTTTTATTTTATAATAAAAAAATATTTAAATATAAAACAAACTAAAATTTTTAAACAAAATGAATATTTTTTGGGTTTTTAGTTCATCCTCAATATATATAACATATTAAAAGATATGATATAAAAAAAAGATCAAAAGCATAACCTTTGATATCCATATAGATTGCAAAGACAGAAAGTTGCAATGTCATATTGAGAACTGGACAGTTCTGGGTCAAAGCAAAGATGCAAAAGGACAGCACATCATTATGATGGTCAATCTTTGCTTTGAATAAGACCATCAAAGCAGCCAATTTTAACACTCTCTCTGCGGTTGATAAAGGGACCTTCAAGGTACTTTCGGATCCTAATTCCAAGTCTGGACGACCAATAGTTTCAGTAATTGCTCCTGCAAAGGGGCATGAACTGGTTGGGCTTGTCAGCAAGGATCAGGATTCCAGAGGTGCCCCTGGACCTTCTGGTACCCAGATTTTGGAGAGGGGCATCTTAGGCACCTGTAGTGTTATGGGTCCAAGGGTGATTCAAATCAGCTTCCAGCACTCCTAAGCTGCTTCTGCCCTTTTGGGTCAGTGGCTTGTGGGGGCTATTATGACCTCTCTCTTATTCAAGAGCCATGGCACTATAAGGGCCAAATACGAGATTTAACTGTACAGAAGGTAAGTTATTTACTTTTACTTCTGATAGTGGTCCTCGGATTTGTGTTTTTGTTAGAAATAACATAAATGTTTTGTATAGAATCATTGGAATCGCATAAATCCCCTAGAAGAATGAAGATTAAGATTTGTTAAATGTAATCTTTTAGCAGTAAAAGTTAATCTACCTGTAGAGTTCCCTCTTTTTCATAGCATTATCAAATTTATACAACTGTACTTAAAATGACAGTATAGTCTTGAACCAAGAGCATCAAGAAATAGGTGAATTAATCTCAAATATAGATTTTTCTACATTATAAAACTTACATTAGTGAAAATCATGAAATAAAATAATCATAGATTGAAAAATGCTGATAGATTATTTAATCTATTTGTTGTTTAACAAATCAGTAGTCGCATAAATAATTCAAAAATTTCTATAAATAGGGTTGTCAACTCTGTAAAACTCTAATAAAAGACATCTCTGCCCAAAATCTATAATTTTCATTTTAAAGATAATATACACATACAAATAAAAATACAAAGTATTTTCTAAAAATAAAATTTGTACAATGTTAAACAAATTTAACATTGTACAAACAAAACAATTGTATTTAATAAGCAATTCAATTTAAATATGTAACTAAAAAAAATGTGTTAAAAGAAAGTTCTAGATGAGATCATTCAATATTTGACCATGATAACTAAATTGAACTTTATATTCATAGTTATCAACATCATCTGCGAGTGTGAAATGACAATTAAATTAAGCGGAAGTTTTAAAATCTTAAATTATTGCATATTACGATGATTTTTTATATACATATTATATTTCTGTACCTCAGAGGCATATGACACTATGTCCAATTTTTTGAAATTAGACATAGTGTCATATGCCTCTGAGGTACAGATTTAATTTATTACAAATAAATAAAATAAAGGACATTTGATGTCCTTTGTCTGCTTCGAAAAAGACAAGGACTTTGAACTCCAATAAAGTACTGTCCTTTGAAATAAAGGACAATTGGCAATCCTATCTATAAAATTCTATTACTGTAAGTCAAATTATTGCATTGCTATGGTAATGATGGTTTTGTTTATTGACACATGTTAAATGTGTCAATAAACAAAACCATCATTATTGACACAATCTTATGAGGCATTAGGAAATACATGGTTATTTCATAAAATCAATTCAGCCAGTCTTGCCTTATAATTGAACCATGGATGTATTGAATTGAACATACATGCACATTAGGTTTAGTGACCACATGCACACTATCATGTGGTCACTAAGCCTAATTAAAGTTTAACTTAAGCATATTATAGCTAAATAAGATAATATAAACTATTATCAATAGAAAATTAGAGAAAGATTAAATAAAAATTTTAAAAACCTTTTAATATGAAATTAGAAGTTCAATAGTTTTAGTGAAATAATATACAGCACGGTACTCGATATCCACATTACCACCATGTGATATTAGTCTAATCACTAAGCCTATCAAAGGTTACCTCATTTGATATTATTATTTAATTAACATAAAATTTAATAGTTAGCAAATTAGAGACAGACTACACATTAAAAATAAAACAATAACAACATTTTAATATAAAATCTGAATTTTAGTAGTTTAACGAAATAATACACAGCACAGTACTCAACATCCACCATTAATTTGACAAGTCACATTTGATTATAATAGTCATGTGATTATTGTACATGACTGCTATAATCCAATGATATTGATCAGATGGTAAAGATGTGATCGTTATAATCCAATAATATTGGCTTGCTAGAATATCACATGGTTATTGTAACCCAATGAGATCACTCAAATGAATAGACATAAGGATTTTATTATAATAGATTACAGGTATTCCCCGACTTATGTACCTCTGATCTCCATAAATGAAAACTTATGTAAAAAATTTTCCAAATATTTTTTTTCTTTTTTGAAGTATAAAGCATAAAAAGCTATTGTATTTGCAAGTTATAAGTCTTAACATAATTGTAAATCAATATGATTTATAACTTTCAAAAGATCATATTACTGGATTTATTTATGTTTTTTATGTATTGTTTGTTGATCATATCATATTAGTAATATAATGTTGTTCCATGTAACATTATCAGCTTTCAATCCCTTTAGATCTTCTATTAAATATAGTACTATAATGTAATATAAATGCAATCACGACAGTTAATTTTTCTTCGAAATTTTGTTAAAAAATTATTTTTCCAATTTCTGCAAAATTTGGGTTATATAAAAACTTTTGGTCCCAATTATTTGTACAAGTAGGAGAATACTAAATTATATATAATTCATAATAAATTTAGAAATTGGAAATAAAATTTTTCCTACTTTTTGAATTATTGATATTTTAAAAAAATTTTGCCTTATAATAAAGTTTTACAATAATTTTATTTCAAATTTAAAATAAAATTCAAATAATTTCTTTCTTCGTATTTTCAGATATCAAAAATTAAAAAAAAAATTATATGAATCAATAAATTAATGGTGTATCTTATAATCAATGGCATCTTATAATTGAGAAAATACAAACTAGCTTGTAGATACTCATCATGTTTAAAATACTAAATAAAGACACAATAAATGTTTTTTGTATCATTGTTTATTGTATCCTTATTTTATATATAGTACAAGAAAATACATTATTTTTAAATGGAGGAAGATGATCAGAAACATGAAAATATATATTTCTTGGAGGCACCAATAACATATCTTCTATTAAGTGTCCAAGAAAAATTTTGAAACTAGGCATGTTCATGTCTTCTTAGATGTTATAATTTAAAGATTTTAGATAATAATTATTTATAATGTTTATGTATATTCATTATACTGTTATGTATGGTAAAATCCTGTTTACACTTGTGTGCATGTCACGGGTCACGTAGCCAGAAGTGATGTAGGGTAAGGTCATATGTATCTTTGTGGTCACCCTAGCCTATGGCATCTGGGGGTTTGAGTCTCCCTCTCTACTGCCAGTTGAGTCAGCGTCTTTGTCTTACCGGGTGTGTGCTTTTTTAGTCTCCCTGACACAGTCTGAGTCTGTAACGTGATAGTGACCAGATAATAAATTGTTATTTGTTTATATCAGCCTTGTCTGTCTATTCGAAAGAGTCATTTAAGTTATCACCGTTTCCACCGACGTATGCAAAATCGCATAGCATCGGAACATAACATATTTGGCGACGAGGATGGGATCCCCTTCGACATCTTTCTTTGTTATCCGCCATGATGGCTTATTCAACGGATAGTGGAGGTATTAAGGAGGTGTTAAGACATAAGGAAGATAGATAAACTCATAATGGATCCCTAAGGCAGTAACCTTAAGTTCTGTTGGAAAAAACAATTGATTACGAAGAATGTCGCAAGTCAACGAGACCGAAGAGTCCGTTAGTGGACACTACCACTCTTGGATCAGGGAATGCATCCATTCCGTGCCCGGTTTATAATAAGGATTGTGAGGACATCATGTCATACCTGGACAGATTGAAAATATATTTCTCTTTTGCTAACATTCCACAAAGTCAGCGAGTCAACTTATTATGTGTAGTTTTGCCGAGCGATTTATTTAAAGTATTGAAAGATTCGATATATCCGAAGTCAATGTCAGAGGTTTCTTTTGAGTTCTGCGAAGAAAGCTTAAAGAATTTTTATTCTCCAAAAAACTGTTTAATTGCAGTACGATATAAGTTTTATTCACGTCAGCAAGACGAGAATGAAAGTTTAACACAATACATTTCGGTACTAAGAAGACTTTCGTCGGAATGTCGTTTTGGAGAATTTCTTGAACAAGTGCTGCGAGATCACCTGATCTCGAGAATTGTAAATCAACAACTACTTAGGAAACTTTTATCTCAGCCTGATGAGCTTACATGGGATCAAACAGTCAGAATTGTTCAAGAATTTGAAACCATTGAGCGATCTCATTTGGAGATGTCATCAAATCAATCGCCACATCAAGTAATTATGATAAAAAACAGTCAGGGACACTCACAATCGTCACCAAGCCATCGCAGAAGTCCTAGTATACATAGGCGAAAACCGGTATCATCACTGTCATCAAGTCGTGCGTTGGTCACACAAAGTAAACCAGTTAAAAGATGTCTTTATTGTCATGTCAAACACAAACCAGAGTTCTGCCCAGCAAAGGCTTGGACATGTTATAATTGTGGACATATCAATCATACAAGTGATTGTTATCAATCCAGGAGGAAACGAACACAAACAAAGGTAAAAATATGTCAAATTATCAGGAGAGAAGCTTACCGGTAGAGGTAGTTTATGTAAAATGCCATAATGTAAATAATTGTAAGGCTAATAAGTCTCAGGAAGCCTTATATATTAAGATTGGCATTAATGATCGTTTGGTAAAATTCCTGGTAGATACGGGTAGTGTAATTACGTTAATGTCTTTCGTCAAATTTAAAAGTTTGTTTGGAAATACGTTATTACTGCCCTTCTCCGAGAAACTGGCTGCTGCGAACAGACACAATTTAGATGTTTGTGGTTTTTTCAAGCGGATGTAAAAATTAACAATGTTCATTTTAGTCTTCCTCTTGTTGTTGTAAAGCAATTATCCTGCCAGGCCATCCTAGGGAGGAATTGGCTAAGTGTTTTTAAACCCGGTTGGGAGACTTTTTTAACGGATTGGATGTGGGGAAAAACTCTAGATTCGGTAGAATCTGATTGTAATTCCATTGTCCCAGCGCCAGAGGAATCTAGGTCTAAATTGTTAATAGATTTAGCGAAGCAATTTCCGTGTGTTTTTTCAAAGTCAGACAATGAGTGTCTGATTCAGGGGTTCGAAGTTACTGTTCAGTTAAAAGAAAATGCCCAACCTGTTTTTCAAAGAGCGTATAATGTTCCATATGCGTTGCGAGACCAAGTAAGGTCAGAATTACGTCGATTAGAGGATAGAGGTATTATCACCAAGGTAGAATATAGTCAGTCGGCATCACCATTAGTTTGCGTGCCAAAGAAAAACGGGACATTACGTCTGTGTGGGGATCTCAAAAAGTCTGTAAATCCCCAAATAATAGTTAACCAGTACCCTTTGCCGCGAATAGATGAATTCTTTGATAATTTTACTGGATCGTTTATTTTTTGTCGATTAGACTTGACAAATGCTTACCTACAGCTACAAGTTGATGAGCAGAGTAAATGTTTGTTAATGGTAAATACCATTAATGGCCTATATACATATAATCGGCTAGTTTTTGACTGGCCTCTAGCCCAGCAATTTTTCAAATGGTCATGGACAACATTTTAAGAGATATTAAAAATTGTGCATGCTATTTGGATGATATTCTAATTGGGGAAAGAGACGAACAGGAGTGTCGAGAGGTGCTGATGGTAGTGTTATCAAGATTGGAGAAATTTAATGTAAAATCGAATACAGATAAAAGAGAGTTTTTTGTCGTTAGAATTTTTAGGTTTTTGGATATCGGGGGAGAGTAAACAACTGTCGAAAGAAGAGATTGAAAAGATATTGAGTTGCCCAACTCTGTCAAATGTCACGCAGCTGAAGTCATACGTTTCAATGTTAAATTTTTATAGAAATTTTATCCCAATGGGTCCTGATTTGCTTCAACCATTGTATAAATTATTACATAAAGATGAAAAGTTCGTTTGGTCTGCGGAATGTGAACTGGCGTTTCAGAAAAGCAAGTGTGCCTTGTCTGAGAAATCTTTACTAGTTTTTTTGATCCAACAAAACCCCTTTACTTAACTGTAGATGCATCTGCCTAGGGGGTGGGAGCAGTCTTATCTGAGGGGCAGGAGAACCAACAGCTTCCGGTTGCCTTTGAATCAGCTTCATTAACAAAGGTACAGAAAAATTACAGTCAGTTGCATAAAGAAGCTTTAGCAGTCATATTCGGGGTCACCAAGTTTCACAAATATCTTTATGGATGGCTGTTTACTATATTTACGGATCATGAGCCATTAAAATCATTGTTTTCAGAGTCTAAGAGTATTCCAGGAACCGTGGCTTCTAAAATTATTTGTTGGTCAGTCATTTTATCTGCCTATAATTACAAAATTGTTTACAAAAAGGGAGCAAAAATTCCAGAAGCTGATGCCATGTCTCGCCTACCGTGTGAGGCACAACTTCTTGATCAAAATTGTAATTTTTTATTTTTGTCGACACCATTGATTTCTCCGGAAAGAGTCTCCCAGCACACCTTAAATGATAGAGTATTGTCAAAGGTTATGAGTTATATTAAGACTTAGATGGTCAAAACCTGTTGACCCGGAATTGAAGTACTATTATAACAAGTAATTATTTATCAGTCTCAAAAAATTGCTTGTTTTATGGAGATAGGTTAGTCATTCCTACATCCTTACAGTCAGAAATGCTAAAAATTATTCATCAAAGTCATAATGGTGTCCTTCGCTCAAAATTATTCACTAGGTCCTACGTCTGGTGGAGACAAATGAATAATGATATCCAAAAAACTGTACAATCGTGTGAGGTATGTCAAAAAACGCAAAAGCACATAAATAAGACAGTCAGGTTTCCGTGGCCAAAACCCAAACACCCTTGGGAGAGAATTCACTTAGATTTTTTTTATTTCCAGCATCAAACTTTTTTGATTATCATGGATGCTTACTCTAAATGGGTGGAATGTTTTCAAATGCCATCTACAAATGTATCAGCAGTCATGTCCAAATTAAATGAAGTTTTTTCTCGTTTTTCAGTTCCGGTTTGTATGGTATCTGATAATGGGCCGCTGTTTCAATCAAGAGAGTTTCAAAATTTTTGTAGAGTGAAAGATATTAAATTACTTTTCTCTCCGCCATATAATCCTGAATCAAATGGTTTAGCGGAATGCTCAGTCCAAACTTTTAAACACATGTTAAACAAAGCCTTGTTAGCAGGAGAATTGCCCTTGTCCGAGGTTTTAACTCGTTGTCTTTATAACTATTGGTCTACTCCGTCATCTGTTACGGGGTATCCTCCGATGTTGTTTATGTTAACGTTTGTCCCTAGATCTTCACTGTCATGCATAAACCCAAAGTCAAAAGTAGTCAACAAAAAAATCAGTAAGCAAGTCAAATTTGCTATGGACTCTAGTCAGTCTACACAAGATCAGTCCTACCAACATTTTAATAGGCCGTCAAATCTGCCTTCGCATAGCCGCAGAGCCTCTCTGAAACAGTTCAACATCAAAGATTCTGTCTTAGTCTGTCGTAGGGAGGAAAAAGGACCAATAAAATGGGTTCCTGGTAGAATATGTAAATGTTTAAGTCAATACTTGTATCTAGTTAGAGTTAGTCTCAGTAATGCGATTAGGAAGGTTCATATTAATCAATTGCGTATCAGTCATTTAGAAAATAAGTTACATCCTTTTATGTTTGCTTATTTTGACGATAATTCGGAATCGCGTATTGATAGTCACGAATTGAATGGTCAGGACAGAGGTCAGTCGGAGAAGGCTACAGTAGATTTTCCATCAGGAAATTCAATGAGCGCTCAAAATCAACCCAGAATTGGATCAAGTCCAAGAATCACAAGTAGCGGGCGTTGTAGTAAACCACCGAGACGGTTCATGATTAGGAAGGTTCATATTAATCAATTGCGTATCAGTCATTTAGAAAATAAGTTACATCCTTTTATGTTTGCTTATTTTGACGATAATTCGGAATCGCGTATTGATAGTCACGAATTGAATGGTCAGGACAGAGGTCAGTCGGAGAAGGCTACAGTAGATTTTCCATCAGGAAATTCAATGAGCGCTCAAAATCAACCCAGAATTGGATCAAGTCCAAGAATCACAAGTAGCGGGCGTTGTAGTAAACCACCGAGACGGTTCATTCACATTGACTATGATTAGATGTAATCTTGTATTATGTATACAAATTATTAATAATATTAATTACTATGTGTTTGTAAACGTTTGTCAGAAATGAATAAATTTGTAAGCGCGATTGTCATTGTAATTATCTATCAGTCAAAGACAAAATTATTGTAAGTCAGGAGACTAATCGATAATGTTTAGCTAGGGAGTGCGTTCGGTATCAACCATAAGGGGAGAGAAGTGTTATGTACGGTAAAATCCTGTTTACTCTTGTTTGCATGTCACAGGTCACGTAGCCGAAAGTGATGTAGGGTAAGGTCATATGTATCTTTGTGGTCACCCTAGCCTACGGCATCTGGGGGTTCGAGTCTTCCTCTCTATTGCCAGTTGGGTCAACGTCTTTGTCTTACTGGGTGTGTGCTTATTTAGTCTTCCTGACACAGTCCGAGTCTGTAACGTGATTGTGACCAGATAATAAATGTTATTTGTTTATATCAGCCTTGTCTGTCTATTCGAAAGAGTCATCTAAGTTATCACCGTTTCCACCGACATATGCAAAATCGCATAGCATCAGAACATAACATATACAAATGATAATCTGAATAGATCCAAAATAATATTAATTCTAACTTAGAATTATTGAATAATGCTATAAATTGTTTCTTTGAATATAATATTATTATATACTGATTTACATTTTATCAAATTTCTTTTATAATATTATTATAATTTTAGGTAACTATTCATGAAACAGAAGATTCAGATGATCCTAGTTATATCCTATGCATGAAAGGAGCACCTGAGCGAATTTTAGATAGATCTTCAACAATATTTATTAATGGACAAGAAAAAGATTTAGATGAAAAAATGAAAGATGCTTTCAATAATGCATATTTGGAATTGGGTGGTTTAGGAGAACGAGTTATTGGTAAATATTTTATTTATAAAATATGAGATAATTATTTTATAGCTGATTTCAGACATCAGTTTTGTGCTCCTGCAATCATTGATAGACTTTCTACTTTCATTAGTTTTTGCAACAAAATTATTATGTATTTAATTCTGATTTTTTATCATTTAAACTTTGTTAAATATTTTTGTTAAGATTCAGAAATGACAGAAACTTTTAATATTTCTTTGATATTTATTATCAAACACTTCAATAAAATCATATTGTAGAGATGTAACTGAATGTGATGCAACATAATCAAATCCTATTCCTGTCCAGCTTTCTCTAGTATTGTATCACAATGTAGCAATACTATAAATCTGGAATTTGGTTTAAGTAGACTTATTTATTCCAATAATGAACTGAATTTGGAAAATTTTTAAAATTACAAAAGAAATTATCTATTTATTTCGATGAATGTCATATTGTTCTAATACTTGAAAATTGGGGGGTTGGCTTATATACACATTTCAAAGTTTTACCAATTTTTAAACTCTGAAGTCAAAGATCAGCTTATTTACAGATTGGCTTATACAGGATGTTCCTAAAGTCCACCGACAAATTTTCAGGGCAAGTTCTACTTATGAAAATAAATAAAAAATGTCTTATGAACATAGTATCGGAAATGCATATTTTTTGAGAAAAACCAGTTTTTCACCCGAAAGGCATACAATGTATTAATCCGTGCATAATATGTATTGACATCTTTTATAACTTTTGAAAATACCTTCAACACAATTCAATTAACTTTTTATTAATTGCAAACAAAATGACCTTATTTTTACATATTTTAGTAAAACTGAACAATAATAACAAAGCTGCAGGAAGGCATCACAGTAAATGTTCAAAATGCCCTCTGACTCGATACAGGCTTGTAAACTTTTTGAAAATGAGAGTCTAACTCTTTGATAAATCCCGGGCATGTTCTTGATGTCTGTAAACCCATTCGTAATTCTTTCTCGGAGTTCATTAGGCATAGACATTTTGGAATGATACACTAGGCCTTTGAGATGTCCCCAAAGATAAAAGTCCAATGGATTTAAATCCAGGGATCTCGCAGCCCATGCGACAGGACCATCTCTGCCAATCCATTGATTATGGAAACAGTCATTGGAACTGTCAATTTCGTCCTCGAGTCTTACGTGCGGGCCGGCGGGCCTCACACTATCCCATGACAGATAGATTGTAAATCGTGCAAAATTTACATTCTAGGTAAAACATCACGTCTCTAAAGATAACTTTTCAGAATAAATAATCTTTTATAAATACGTTAATTGTCTTGAGAAGTATTTTAATAATACGATTTCAGTTACTTATGATTATTCAATACAGTGGAGTATTACTAAAATAGTTCCGTTTTAGAAAAGCTATAATCCATTAAATATGCATTTCCGACACTGTGTTCATAAGACATTTTTTTTTTATTTTCATGAGTAGAACTTGCCCTGGAAGTTTGTCGGTGGACTTTAGGAACACCCTGTATATGAATATATATGGTATATATAGTAAATTAATTTCTCTCTCTGAATTCTAATTCATATTTTATATTATTTAAATTTACAGGTTTTTGTGATTATAAATTACCTTCTGACAAATATCCACCTGGTTATCCATTTGATCCAGATGAACAGAATTTTCCTTTAAATAATTTAAGATTTCTTGGTTTAGTATCTATGATTGATCCTCCTCGAGCTGCTGTACCTGATGCTGTAGCAAAATGCCGTAGTGCTGGTATTAAGGTAAATTAAATATTATAAAATTATTATTTAATAATAATTAATTAATTCTTATTAAACATACAAAGAAAATATGGTTGACTGTGACTTACTGATTTGGATAAAATTTTGCAGAATGATGGCTGTCTATGTCTTGATTCATCTGACAAAATCTTAGATGTAGCCACTCAATCAATTTGTTTTTATTAAATTTTGACATTTTCTTTAATTATTATAATCGCATTAAAAATTTCAATGTTTGAATAGCTAGGTCAGCAGCTTAGGTAATATCTGTGTGAATAATCTGGGATTGAGTCACAAAGAAACTTTTTTAAATATCAATAAAAATAATTTTTTAAAAATATTTGGACAAAAATCTGAATTGGCATGTCATGCCGCTAACCCTAACATGAACCTGAAACTTGAGTCTATATCCAATATGTCCTTGGTTGTAAATAATGTTTTAATTGAAAGCCTTTGTCTCACTTTTTTCATAATTAACCTTAGGCAAGAACTGAATGTAACTGTTGGAGTTAAGCATGTTACATTGAAAACTGTAATGTTGCCACACATAACACCAAAACATTAGATATAAGATTTGTTGAAATAGTTATACCACATGTCCACTAGATGGCTATGATAAGTTTGTATTGTGCTCCCTCTATAAGGAACTTTACTTTTTTGTGTATGATAGACTAAAGTCTACACATGTATACTGTCTCCTATCTAGTCATTGTCTTTGTCTTTGTCTCTATGCCAATCAATCCAACCCCAACAAGATTTTCTCCCCACTGATTGATGATTAACAATGTGAATTCAATATTCCATTGTGTTAAAAATTCGTTTAAAAAAAAGATATATCAGAAAATTAAAGATTTGCCCTCACTAATAGCTGATTGTCATCATTTTATCATTCAGTTAAATCATTATTTAAATTCATGTTAGGGTTAGCGATGCAAGAGAGGCAAACTAGATTGTTATTCATTTTTTTTATATTATTTTTAGATTAATATTTTTTCTATGATAACTATATTGCTTGCAAGTTGTATAGCTTCACTTTTTTATCCTGAATGTGCATTTATATGCAAAGAATAATAATAATAATTAAATGCATCATTATTTCATACTTTAAAGAAATTATTTTATTTTGTATACTATGCTATATTTATGAATAGATAAAAAAAAATTTTATAGTTAGTTTTATGTCGTGTCAAAAATTCTTTCATTTAAAAAAATTAAAAAAAACATTAAATCTAATGAAAATTTTAAAAAATAAAAATTGATATTAAATGATCTTCAAATTGCATTTTATGGAAATGAAGAAATATGTAATTCATATTTACTTTTTATTATATTGAAATATTGAGATTATATTATGATTCCTCAATATGTATAGTATTTATTTATTGAAAGGATTTTTGATATAATATAAAAGTAATTGTTAAATATACCGGTATTTATAATGGGAAGGCATGAATATCAGCAGCCCAGTGTTGAAGAAGAAGTTAGAGGAGATCGGTAAAACACTAATAATTAGGTACCTAATTTAA
Organism: Olivierus martensii; assembly: GCA_000484575.1. Classification (NCBI taxonomy): domain Eukaryota; kingdom Metazoa; phylum Arthropoda; class Arachnida; order Scorpiones; family Buthidae; genus Olivierus; species Olivierus martensii. The sequence goes on along the minus strand of AYEL01074222.1, from coordinate 18,497 downwards.
TATAGATTATTTTATTAAAGCATTACAATAGGTACCTAATTATTATTTTTTTTATCCCTACGAATTACATATTTTATTTTAGAATTTATTATTACTTGGTTTAATGATGACAGCTGGACCAAAATGGCTTAGTCCCATACGAATTACATATTTTATTTTAGAATTTATTACTACTTCATTTAATTGGGGCGAATTACATATTTTATTTTAGAATTTATTATTACTTCGTTTAATTGGGACAAAATGGTTCATATTTTATTTTTAGAATTTATTACTACTTCGTTTAATTGGGACAGCCGCTTAATTGATTTAGAATTTATTATTACTTCGTTTAATTGGGATAGCCACTTAATTGGATCAAAATTTGAATTTATTATTACTTCGTTTAATTGGGACAGCCACTTAATTGGGCCAAAAATGGCTTAGTCCCAACATATCCCAATTAAACGGAATCCACTGTATATATATATTATTGTTATTACATATAAGTAAATGTAGTAAGAAATTATATAACTTTTTATGATTTCAACTTTTACAAAATTTAAGTTCATTGAAATACTTATACATTAGTAATATAATATAATATAATATCAAGTCTCCCTCAATTAATAATACATATAATTGAGGGAGATCTGTATTTATTTGCATTAAAATTTTTTTAAGTTAAATTAAAAATTCACCTTTGTTGTATTGAAGATGATTTCTTGGTTTCATTTTCAGAGGAGGGAATAGGAAGTTTATTTAAATCAGGAATAGGTGAATTCTAGAAAATAGTTCAGTTAAATATTTTCTAAATATTATAACAAAATTATTTTCTATGATATTTTTATGATTATTATTTCACGAATAACTTATTTTATTTAATAGTATAATATGTTAAATTAAAAAAAGGAATATTTATGACTGTACAGTGAAGATATATTTCATTTAACGTACATTTATTTAGCATATTTTTGCTATAATATACAGTCGATTCTCGTTATTTGCAGATTCTGTATTGACATATTCAACTATTCAATACAGAATCTGCTATATTCATACTATTCGTGAAAATTTATCTTTTAGCCACAAAATTGACTTTCACGGCACTTTTGCGCTTATTCGTGGACTCCCACTGAGTGGCGAAAATACTATTACCAATATAAACTCTTTGCGCTCTCTCTTCTCTCTTTAATAAAGGAAGTGACTGGCAAAATGACACAGAGACTTTGTTTGTTACCAAACATAGTCTCTGTGTCATTTTGCCAGAAAAGTCTCATTATCTATCTTTGCTCACTCCACAGACTGCAAATAGGCCAAAAGGCTGTTCATATCATCCTCAAGTCTAACAGAATGTGACCGTATGCTTGAACACAGCCTTGAATTTAGGTGCCTAACTTCCTGCAAATTTGTTCCTTATGCAGAAATTTTAGAAAATCTGAGGCAAAAAGTAATGCAGACAAGGCTGATGCAGTTTTTACATGCAGTTCAGGAAGACAATGTGTGAACTGCCATATCAAACATCCAGCAACATCAAACAACTACCCATAAAAAATATAATTTTATTTATTACATAGTTAGTGTTTTAAAAAATTAAATAAAGATTATTGTAATTTTAATACTGTATTGTAATACATATTAAATAAGATGTCTTTAAACAGAAAAACACACAAAACAAGGATGAAAATGTTGGGAAAAGGTTTGCAGGAACCTAACTCTATATTTTCCATAGGCACAATGGTTCAATATTCGCAAAGAATTTACAGAATGTAACTACTGCAAATAATGAGAATCGACCACATAATCAATTTTACTACCCAAACATGCTATAATATACTGTTATTACTGTTTGAGAAAAATCAATTGAATTAATTTCTTTAAACAAATAAAATTGTTTTTTAATAAATTTCAATCATAAGTTAAAATAATATTTGATAAATAGAAATTCATATAGTATAGCAACAAAAATTTATTGTAAATCTGCCAGATATTTAGCATGTTAGAACTGTGAGCAAGATGGTAACAGACTTCTATGGATATAATACATCAATTTTTATTTCAGAAGTTGAATATAGTCTGCTTCTTATTTTTTGTCCTTCTGTACTTTAAATAAATCTTGTCTTACAGTTGTGGTTTTATAGTATTTTTATTCTAGATTTACAATAAAATTTGAATAATTTTCTATCTCCATATTTCCATTAATCAAAAATGAGGAGGAAAAATAGGAAAAAATTACGAGTAAATTATGGCATATTAGAAACAAGGAAATTCAGTCCTATATTTGTTAATAATAATCAAAATAGAACAAAAATAATTATTAATTATTGTTGCAATATAAAAATTTAACAAACAAATGCTGTTTTATATTAATTTAAATTTTATGAAGTATTCTAAGCAAATAACTGCATTGTTAAAATATCTCACCTAAATGATGATGTCATTACTGGGAATTTCAGTTATTCATTCACAATAGAGTATTGTTGATGAAAATTGAATAAAAATGTAACAGACCAGTGATTTCCAAACTTTCTCTCTGCACTTCCTTTTTTCATAAAAGTCCCCCTTATTTCATAAACAGTCTAATTTTATAAATACTTACCACTTACAATTTAATACTACAAAATAATATACCATATTTTGTATAAATAAAGTTCTTATACATAAATTTATTATGGTATAATAATTTTTAATACTATTAAACAAACTTACAAAAAAAAACAGAAAAATAGTATACATGTTTAATACAACATAATATTTAATGCAATGGATGAGCCTGTTTTTCAACACAAATTCTTTCAAATAGGGTGTCATTGAAGATATCGATACTGATAATTCTTTTTCAATCACTAAACAAAATCATTATTTTGTCTTTAAAATAGCTACAGCAGAAAGTTTTTGGATACATGAATATATGTACCAAATTTATAACCCTTTTGCTGTTTCATTTTTTTTGACATCAATTTGAATTTATTTTTTAATTGTTTGTGTCAAAAATGTTTTTGTTGATTCTTGTGTGCCCCCTAGTGGGATGCACCTCACCCCACAGTTTGGAAAACACTGCAATAGACAGTTTAATTGTGACAAATAACATCTTCACAAACAATACAATTAATGTTACTTGTACATCAATTTGGCAGAAATATCCTTTGGTTGAGTTAACATTATGTTTTGGACAAAGATGGCCACTTCTACTATTGATGATGCTTATAACTGTTAAGTTGAATAAATGTGATAATAAGTATATATATGTAAATGTGATAATAAGTATGCATGCAATGTGTTATATATAAATAATAATTTAAACAATATATCATAAATCAGTTGGGAAATATTTGTTTCAGGTATTCATATCTTTTAGTCTGGAATCATCTAAGTCTTTACAATGCAATTCTTATATTCACTTTAATGTATTTTCCTTTAACACAGATTTTCCAGTTCCAATTAGTACAATATAATATGGTATATTTTTATATTTCCAATTTGCATGATTTCAAATCACAACCAACTCCCATTTATAACAACCTTTTAGTTTATAATCCTCACATTTATATCCATTATTTTCATACATTAAAATTTTTAAGATCTCAAATATATATCCATAGCTCAATTTAAAAAAATACATAACACAATCCACATATCATCTCAAAGCAAAAATGATGGATCATGAGTTAAATTCATCAGTTTTCAACTGTTGCTGGAATTGAAAACATTCTTCACTTCACTCTTTGTTTTGTAATCATTTTGTGAACTGTTAGTTTATTTCTGTTGTTATATTTTTATAACTGAGAATTTTCAATATATTTTCTGTTTTTTTTTTTTTTTTTTTTTTTTTTTTTTTTTTTTTTTTTTTTTTTTTTTTTTTTTTTTTTTTTTTTTTATATCAAATGTTTATATTTAAATAATAAAATGCTTACAAAGCATATACATTAGGGTTTTATTTAGTTTTCTCCTAGTTTCATAATCAGTTTTGGTATGAAAAAATAGAAAATATTCAAGATATTCTGGAAAGTGAAAAATGTTTGCAAATTATAAAAATTCCAAAGAAATTAAAATTGAATGTTTTTCAATGATATCTTATAATTTTATATAAAAACATTTAACAACTCTAAATAATTCAGATAATTCTTCTTAATAATTTATTAAAAATTACTCCACGAAATTTTTTAATTATCAAAAAAATTATTTTTTAATAATCCATCAATCACAAAAACCCCAGTTTTGAATAACTTCCAGAGAAGTGTTAACAGACAAATCAATGACAGATTAAAAATAATATTAATAGTAGTGTTAAAAATGAATGATAGTATCATTCATTTTATATATACATACATAACAACATAAATACATACATAATTTTATAAATAATATACATGCACTCAGACTCCACTTTGAATCTTTTCAGTTTGCATTTTTTTTTTTCTTTTTTTGAAGTTGCATTGTAAAATAATTAAAACAATAGTTCACTTTGAGTCATAAAATTCTGCATTTACATTGTTCCTGGAATCATTTTTCCTCTAATAATGCAGAGCTTGTATCACATGGTTCAGTTACTGTACCAAATACATTTGTACATACATACTTCTTAGTGCCAAAATATACATAAATACAAATGAAATATATTTATCTTGATATTCACCATCTTTAGGCAATTGATAAAGTCATATTCCTGATGTTTTCTTACTGCCATTAATACAATAAAATACAATATAGTATGGCATAATGAAAATTTTACAAATAAACAATTATATTAAATTAAAATACATTATTTTTATCTAAGCATAGGTATTTTTTTTATTTAATTTTATTGAATCTATAGTGCTAAATTATTTCACTCAGCTTTATATCATCAATATGGTCAAAGAGATATATTCATCATATCACCTTTTATTCTTTATGCTATTGGAGAAAACTCTTCTTCATTTAGTAGTAGCATACTGAAATGTTCAATTTCTGCTCCAAGTATGAAGTAGGTGTATTGTATAAATTGCAAATGCCTCTTGCATATTTTGTATTTGTTGAAAATACAGGTATCTCTCCTATAATATAGTATATAGATTCCTAAAAAACACCATGTTGTGTGAAACTGTGTTATATGAGACCTGGAGCTAATACAAAAAGATGAGTTACGTTTCAAAACCAATTAAAAACAAATAACTTTCTTTAATTCTAATAAAACAAAACCAATTAAAAACAAATAACTTTATTTAATTCCACATAAGAAATCTAATTTTTATTTAAGAATATTAATACATGAAACATAAAGAAAGAAAAAATATATATGTAAGACCCTAAAAAAAGGCATATATGCAAAACAAAAAGAAAGAAAAAAGTATACAGCTTATATAATATTCATTTAATAATTATATCTTCCTTACCACTGTTTTGTCAAAACAAGAACATTTTTTTTTTTAACAGTATCAACTTCACTTTCTGAACTTTTTTATATGCAGCTATAGTAGTAGCATACTGAAATGTTCAATTTCAGAAATTCCTCTAGAAAATAATCGTTCCTTAACATAATATATTCAAACAAAATTTATGAATAAAAAAGTTTTTCTTCTCTTTCACATTGCTCAATTGAAGAATAAAAACTTATTTTTTATCCAAGATTGAACATTTGGAACACAAAATACTCAATTGTCGCCAATTAACTCAATTTCAAATCAGAATCAAAAACAGACTGCATATCGTACCTCTCAGGGCAAACTAGCAAAATTGCATTTATGACTAATTTTAGCAAAGTATTTTCCAATGATTGCATTTTCTGTGTGTATTGTGTGCTCATAATGTGGATTTACAAAAATTAATGAAAATGTTTTGTGTTGTAGGAGTATAAACATAATTTTGTAAATGTGTTAAGTAAAAACTGTTGTAGAAGTACTGTGTTATATGAGGGTTTCTGCAATTTTCAAATCATGTTAGAGCAAAACTGTGTTGTAGGAAGCAGTGTTATAGGAAGGATACCTATAGTAGTGCCAGTTCCCTATCTTTCCATATTTCAATGATTTCTTATAGCAGTGTTTTCCAAACTGTAGGGCATGTCCCCCTAATGGAGCGCTAGTATATTGCAAGGGCCTTGCAAGAATTAATAAAAACATCATTTTTGAGACAAAAATGATTTATGACAGAAATGATTATTTTTTTTGACATTTTTGTCAAAAAAAAATAAATCATCAAAAAGGTTATAAATACAGTACATATATCCATTTACCCAGATACTTTCTGCTGTAACTGTTTTAAAGATAATAAAATATAGATCTTGTTTAGTGATTGAAAAAGAATTGCAAGTAGCAATATATTCAATGACACCCTAATTTGAGAGAATTTGTGCTGAAAAGTAAATCCACCTATCATATTAAATAATATGTTGTATTAAAGATGTATTCTATTTTTTTGTATTTTTTGTAAGATTTATTTAACCCAATGAAATACATCAATGTTTACATTATAAGACTAATTACAGTCAATTCTCATTATTCACAGTAGTTACATTCTGTAAATTCTTCACGAATATTGAATTAGCAAATAGTGAACCATTATGTTTATGGGAAATATAGAGTTAGGTTCCTGCAAACTTTTCTTCCCAGCATTTTCATCCTTGCTTTATGTGAGTGTTTTCTGTTTAAAGACACTTTATTTAATGTGTATTACAGTACTTACAAATAATTACAGTATATACAATGTACAATACTATACAGTACTATAATTATAGTAATCTTTATTTAATTATTTTAAAACACTAACTATGTACTAAATAAAATCTTATTTTTGATGGATAGTTGGTTGCAGGATGTTTGATATCACAGCTGACATACTGTCTTTCTAAACTTCATTTAAAAACTGCATCATATTTGCCTACGTCACTTTTTGTCTCAGATCTTCTAAAATCTTGGCGTAAGGATCAAATGCACAGGAAGTTAGGTGCCTAAATTTGAGGCTGCGTTCAAGCATAGGGTCACATTTTTCTGTGGGTCCTGTGGATGATACGAATAGACTTTTTGTCTACCTGCAGTTTGTGGAGTAAGCAAGGATAGGCAATGAGACTTTTTCGATAAAACGATACAGAGACTGCATTTGGTGACAAACAACTTCCTTTATTAGAGAGTTTGCATTGGTATAAATAACAGTATTTTCGCCTGGAGAGGGAAGCCCCTATTTTCCCCTATGAGCGGGAGTCTGCGAATAAGCACGAAAGCTCCGCGAAAATCGATTTTGTGATTACAAATAAATTTTTACGAATAGTCGAATAAGAGAATACAGAATCCACAAATAACGAAAATCGATTTTAATATGCAAAAAGTTAAAATTATGAAATTTCGCTTAATTTTCATTGAAATTTTTTGAAATTTTTACAAATTTTTACGTTTTTTTATCATCATTCTAACAATGTAAAATATTTTTTTGAATTTTATTTCTTTCATAACTTATCATACATTCTATAAGATTGGAAAAAAAACTATTTTTTTATATGAAATCTTAGCCATCCAACGAAATCTTTGGTATTTTTAGATAGCAGCAAGTCTTCTGAATAAAATAAGAGAATGAAGAAAATCAGATAATATTTTTAAAAATTATTGATAAAAAATGAAGTATTATGCAAATTTTCATTAATTAATTAACTTAATTAATTAGTTGAAAAGTGACAAAAATTTATTAAAATTTTTCATTTTTTTAAATAAAATATGTTTGTTGATATGTTTTCTCTTCATTTCAATAATTTTATTTTATTTATTTATAAATTTTCGAATTTATAACCAAAAACATATATGTAAATCATCCACAATCGTACATAAACAGCTATAACATTTTCTATTTTACTCTAATTGGCCTTGAAATACTTTGCTAATACACTACACTCAATACCACATGTAGCTCTGTAAAGTTGGCTTGGCTGTAGTTTCCCGCAAAACAACTGGATACTATAAAACAATAAAAGTGCCACACCCCTTTTTATAGCCTGGGGTTGTTTACATTAGGATTTTTTCATATTTTACTAAATTATCTCTATAAAAATAAAGCAATAAATGACCAAATAAGTAAAAATATTCTATATTTTAATAGAATTAATCAAAACTTTTGTATTATCAGCAAAATTTTTTCAGTTTTACGAATTTTACAGCTCATCATACTAAAATATCAATACCATGTTTTATGTAAAATTTCAAAAATAAATTTATTTCATCCCAAAATCAAAATAAGATTACTAAAATATAATGGAATAAAAAGCAGAATCAATAAAATTTGATGAAAAATAATCCAAATTCTATGAATACGTCATTTAAATTTTCTAACTTTAAGACGGAATTTAAAAACATATTTTGGCAATCGAAAAATTCAGGATCCATGATCAGAGGCACAGATTTTCACCCAATAAATGCAAAAAAACCGATCCGCGATAGCTTCACTGTGTAACTCAGGATTGAATTTTATTTAATTGTTTTTTAAGCATTTTTTTGTTCCACTCCAATGACAAAACTTTCATCACAAGTTTCCATCAGGTTAATTGTATTAAAAATGATTACATATAATAAATTATATATTTTTATGTATAAGAACTTTATTTATACAAAATATGATATATTGATTTGTAGTATTAAATTAAAAGTAGAAAATATTTACAAAATTAGACTGTGTTATTAAAATAAGGGGGCATACCAATTTTTTATGAAGGGGGCACAGACAACAAAGTTTGGAAACCACTGTCTTATGGACATTATTTTTCAATTTGCTTTGTTTCAGTCTGTGTCATGTTTTTGAAGAACATATTCTTGATGCAAAGTGGAGTCTGGTGTGTGTGTATATACAGTATATATATGTATATTATGGCCAATGCTTAACATCTAGCCAAGTCACGAAATGGCTGGCCACTTCTAGTTTTGGCCAAGTAATTTGGCCAAACCCTGAAATATATGAGAATTTACAACAATTTCGGGCTTTGGCTGGCTAATTCACAATGCTCCTGATGATCAATGCCAATTCAAGAATTGCCCAAGAAAAATTGGCCAAAGCTAGAAATTTTGTGGAGCTAACTAGAGAAGTGCATTCATGCAAATTTTGGCTTATTTACCAGCAAAAATGAGATCGTCTGTAATGCAACATGTTGATCTTACAATACTTATGCAAGAGATTAAAGAACTTACACATCCACTAATATGAATGGGACTATCTCTCAGAGTAAGGAAAGGGATGAGATGCACTTTTGCAAGATTTCTGTAACCAATTTATCATAATGCATTATGGATTTATTTTTTGTATTTTCCCATAAGATAAAAAAAAAGGTAAAAATGAAATACCATACTTAGGAACAATTCTGACAAAGATGGTAAATTTTTAATATTTTCTCATAATAAATATAAATTGTTTCCCATTTTATATATAATTTTTTGTGCAAATCTATTGTGTGTTTAAAAAATATAGTAAATATTCTCAAAAATTCAATATAATTTTTAATATCTTTATTCATTTAATTTGACAGTTATTAATTTATATAAACTTTATATACTAAACAAACCTCAAGGGAACTTTAATCCAAATAATCCTAATTAATCTGCCATTTTTAATCCCTTGAATCTTTAATTAATCCTAATTAATCTGCCATATTTAATCCCTTGATTCTTTAATGGAAAAAATTTAATTACAAAATGGCACTAAAAATTAGTTTAAATTAATTCAAATCATTAAAATTCCGTTAAGGAATCAAGGGATTAAATATGGCAGATTAATTAGGACTATTTGGATTAAATTCCCTTAGATTTGTTTAGTATATAAAGTTTAAGCTTTAAAGACTGTGCCGGTCTATGTATTGCCTGGCTAGCGCCATTGAGGGCCCATGGCTAGATTTAGCCCAGTCAGGAGTAGATCTATCGGCAAAGTTTGATAACAATAATCAAAAATTAATTCTAAATTAATATAACTGTCTGGAGAATCAATCCGCTCATTGGCCTCGGTGGTCTAGTGGTATGATGTTGGGACGGTAGCCCATAGGACCCTGTTCGATCCTGGGCCGAGGCGGATTTTTTCTTCAGATAAATTAGTTAAAATTCTAGTTTAATTATTAATTAATAGATGGCGCCACTCATTGATTTAATAAAATAATAAATATTCTAATTACAAGATGGTGCAAAAAATAAGTTTAAATTAATTTTATTTAATCCCTTGAATCTTTAATTCAAATCAATTGAAAATTAATTCAGCCGTTAAAGAATCAAGGGATTAAATATGGCAGATTAATTAGGATTATTAAAATTGATTTAATGTCTGCACCTAAGATTTTTATCAAATGAATCAAAACATGGATCACTACCATCCTGCAATATTTCATCCAAATCAATGAGTCACATTTAACCAGGTCTCCTTATTAGTAAAATTACTTTGTATAATATTCATTTTTAAAATCAGGATATAAAATGTATTCTATGTTATATATATTTTATCATATACAGAGTGCAGCATAAGTCAATTAACAGAAAATGCATGATCTAATGTGGCAATAATAGTTTATTTAAAAAATCAACAATGTTCTACAGAAATTGTTCAAAGTGACATATTCCATTGTTATTTATACATTTGTAACTGCATTCAGCCAAATCCTATCATAAAAGTCACTATTAGTATCAAAACATTTTCAAATTGATGTACAATCATTTCATTTAAATATTGTAAGTCTAAACTAAATTAATACAGCACTAATAAGCAGAAAACAACATAAAAATAATTTATTATGTGAAGTACTTTCGGAAAAATTCCATCTTCAGCACAATACATCGTATATTACAGAAAGGAATTATGTATCGAATATAATTCCTTTCTGTAATATATGATATATAAAAGAATATATATTCTATAGATAAAAGAAGTAATGATAGAAACCCAAGAGTTCAATTGATAGACGATCAGGATCGGCCTATTACTGACCAGTATATGCAAGTTCCATTTCATATGTCTAGGTGTAAAACAGTAAAAGACATTATTAAGAAAAGAAATAAAAGAATTGCTATAATCAGAGCCCCTACTCTTTTTGACCTAATTAGAAACAAAAAAGATAAATGGAGCCACGAAGAGAAAGCCGGGGTATACAGGATACCTGTGTAAATAGAGATGAAGGTAAAGAAGAATCATATATAGGTGTAACAGAAAGAAGTTTGAGTGAGAGATTGAAGGAACACCGAAATGACATTAAACAAGGCAACACTGCAACCGCTTTGGCAAGAAGAGCTTATGAAAATGATGTAAATATTAAATGGGATGAAGCTAGAGTACTTTGAAGTGTTAACAATTATGAAGATAAATATTTAGCAGAAGCACTTGAAATACTATTAAGAGAAAAATGCAAAGATCTTATTAATGATAGGCCCCAGAAGATGTTTCACCAGCATGGCACTATGCCGTAAATCTGACGTAAATGATTTTAGTTTAAACTCTAGCGCTTAGACAACATTTAAATATTATAAGTAATATCTTTAAGTTTTTTCTAGTAATATTGTTTAAAACCTATACCCATTTAACGTTAATTATTAATTTTAAAAGAAAATTTTTTTGAATTTGTTCTAAGAATATTGTATAAGTTCTTGTTCGATACATAATTTCTTTCTGTAATATACCATGTATTGTGCTGAAGATGGAATTTTTCTGAAAGTACTTCACATAATAAATTATTTTTATGTTGTTTTCTGCTTATTAGTGCTGTATTAATTTAGTTTTGATTTATAAGATTAAGCAGTTATTATTTATGTTTAAAGTTTATTGTAAGTCTCTTGGTTTTGAAGTAAAAACTGTCTTTCATTATTCCCCACATTGAGAAATCACATGATATGAGGTCCAGAAACACCTTGGCAGCCATTCGATTGTATCATTCCTTCCTATCCACTCTTGAAAATATTCATTCAAAAAAGCACATACAATTAATCCATAATGCAGTGATGTGCCATCTTGTTGCCAAATAATGTTGTTTCTCACTGCTTGAAATATAAGCTATTGTATATTATAAAACTTAACTGTTTAAAATTATTAAATAATAACTTCAAACCAAGCATATTACAGCAATAAACTCAATAAATATCTTCATTTTTACTTTGCAAATCCATCTTCAGCCATTGCAAATCCATTTTGCCATCTTCAGCACTAAACAAAAGCATACCTGGTATGTTTTTGTATAGTGCTGAAGATGGCAATTAGCCAAAAGTACTTTGCAAAGTAAAAATAAAAGTATTTATTGAGTTTACTTCTGTAAAGTGCTTGGTTTGAAGTTATTACATAAAGCTATTGTCTAATGCTGGATAACTGCTTCTCTTAACATTTCATGATACTTCTTTGCAGTTACACTCCCATCAAAAAAATAAGGACCTATCACTACTGTACTGCATATGCCTGCTAAAACTGTAATACCAGGAAGATTTAATTCCTCTTTAATTACAGCCTGTGAATTCCCTGAAGCCCATAGACACAATTACCGTATATACTCGTGTATAAGCCGAGGTTTTTTTTTTTTCTCAAAAAAAAAAATTTCTTAAGTGGGGGGTCGGCTTATACACGGATCAAAAAAATCGACTTTTTTTTTGGCTGGAGAAATTGAAGTAATATAGGTTATTGAATGTCTCCTGAAGACCAGGAAGGAAATTTTGCAATAATTCATTTAATACCAGGTAAAGTTTTATCTTATCCCGAAGCAATCGAGTGTGTCGCGCCGCCAACTCCAACCTGCGTCTATATACCATAATCAGATAGGCGACACCATGCTGTCCAATACGACGCGACACGAAAATTCAACAATCGATCGAGAATCTTACCTAAGATTCATTTTTGAGTGAAAAAATATATTTATTTTTCATTATTATAAATTATAAATGTTTAATCCATTCACTAGTAATTCATAAATGCTTATTATATTTAGCTCATCAGTGATTTAATTAAAATAGATTAAAAAGTAACTAAAATAATATTTAAAATAACGAAAAAATAATTATTATTTAAAATCTGTACTGAAAAATAACTGTAGTCTATCAAAAAAGTTTATTGTAAGCAAAATCAAAACTTTGAAATCACACACTTAATGTCTAGAAATCACGTTGCATACGTCATCCTAATGATGTTATGACATCATTGTTAGGATGATCCACTCTTTAAAATACAATCAAAGATTTGAATACAATAACTCAGCTCAACTAGACAAAATACAATGTAAGGGAAAACGAAACTTCAAACAGTCTCTTGGGAGCCATGTGACGTAGATGAATTCCAATGGAATTTTTACTGTGATATTTTAAAATGAAATTTTTTTAGAAAAGAAAACAGTTATTCGATAACAACAATAAAATATTTTTATGTAAATTATCAAAATTTATTACTATTCGTTAACTTGATATTTTCTGAAACAACGTCACCCTAACGACAATATCTTACATCGACATCAATCTCGCTTCAGAATAAACTAAAATTTTACTTTACCCGATGCGATCGAATGCATCATGCCGCCGAATCTAACCTGGGTTTGTATAAGTGCATCAGATAGGCGACGCTGTGCTGCCTGATGCTCTGCGATGCAGAAATTCTTGACAATAATCCAAGAATCTTATGTAGGCATGCTGCGCTGGATCATTTTAGCTGGATTATTGTTGAGAATTTTTGTGTCATGGCGCATCAGGCAGCGCGGTGTTGCCTATTTGATGCACTTATACAAATGCAGGTTGGAGTTGGCGGCACGATGTGCTCAATCGCTTTGGGTAACATAAAATTTTATTTTTTAAATTATATATTGGTGTTTGTATTATATAATTTATTTTATATGTATATATTTAAAGTTTCAATAAAATATTTATTTTGGCAAATGGCAGTAATATATCGGTAACTAAAAGTCAAAGATCACGTAATTTATTGGTTTAAAATTTTTATTGAATTTTAAGTGCTAAAGTCTGGGGTAGGCTTATACATGGACACATTTTTACTAATTTTTAAACTATGAAGTTGGGGTCGGCTTATATACGGATCGGCTTATATTCGAGTATATACAGTATGTCTGTTAACTATTTCATTCAACTTAAAAGTTGCGTTATCAGTCCACAAAATGTTTTTATAAAAATTACCGATCACTTTTATTTCAAATCACATACTACTTGTAGAATTCAAGTCTTTGATTTGAATCAGCTTTGTTTAGGCTTTGCAGCAATGTAGGTCTGTAAGGTTTCATATGCAACTTATACAGCATTCTCCATAAACTCCTATCAGAAATTTCTAATTCCATAAAAGCTCTTCTTGCTGATTTTTTGGGTGACTGAACAAATGCTTCTGCAACAACTTGCATATTGTTTTCTATAGTTACTGATTTCGAGCAGCCACAGAATGATAAGTCTGCTACTGAACCTGACTCTTCAAACCTTTTATAGAGAGTTTGCTTACAAGGTGGCTGATTATTTGGGAATTGTTGAACAAAGGCTTCTTTTACAGCTGCATAATCTAAATCAAGTTGTCATCATTTCTTTAAAACAGACACACTCTGTTCACAGTTTTCTGTTCATTGTGTGCACCTTGAAACAAAAAAAGCAAAACTAACAATGAAGCCAAAGCAGATAGCTAGTTTTCTTCTTCCACTACTCCCTAAAACATATTTAACCTCTTCTCATTCTCAAATTAGTGCCATCTGCAACATAACATAATAATAATACATCAGTTAATTGACATATGCCATGCCCTATATTTTAATCTTAAATTCAATGAATATTCTTTATATTAAAGGAAAATTTAATATTTATTCTCTAAACAGATATAAAAATAGATTCATCGGTAAGAATCTTTATGTATAAACTTTGGTAGTTAAGTATTCTAATAATGTTTAAATTTCACAAATATATTCATTTCACATAAAAAAACTACTGCTAATAATGCTTATTATTTCTCTTACACAATCTACAAACAAGCTGTGGACATTTAAACATTGTTTTTTGAAAACTAGCTTTCAGCAGGGTATACTTTTTATTGAAAATCCAAACAATTTAATTCAAAAATATTTATGGCTTATTCAATCCTCTTCAATTGAAAAAATTTTTATAAATACACAGTTATGCATACATAGCAGAGAACCAATAGAATAATAAAATATAATTATTCATTTCACTAATGCTGAAAAGATAGTAAATATTAAAAAACACTGTTAAAAAAATATATATAATTCATCCAGGAAATATGGAAATTATAAACAAAATTACCATAGAAGCAAAAAGAAGAAGGTGCAAAATATATTAAGTAGGAACTGTTAGATATCTATATTCTGCAGGATTGGAAAGGATTTAAGAATGACATGATGGTTACGTGACAACTGCCCTTAGGCAAGCTTTATTGTCAACTCAAGACAAAGAACATAAGAACAAAGAAAAAACAACAGCGACCCTAGGCGTGTTTTATACAAGGGGCAAAAGGTCATCGCACCAAGCAGTGATTTGACACATTAAGACATTTCTCTACTAACACTCCCCCTTCTTAACATGTCAATTACATAATATTTTTGAGTTATCTTACATTCCAAGAATCGCATGATGATGTAAAATTTTCTTTCTCGATAACGTCTTTGTTAGCATGTTGGCAGGATTATCAGTAGTTTGAAAATATTGGATTTGTAATTTTCCTTCTTCAATCTTTTCTCGTAGAAAAAAATGTTTGAGCTCAATATAATTGTTTCTTTCAAATGTTATTTGATTATTTGCTAACACGATTGCACCTTGCTATCTACTCACATTAACTGAGGAACATTCATAAATTCCTCCGCACCTATTTCGATCAAGAAATTCTGCAGCCATAAAACTTCCTTGGCCTCATGGCACATAGCCAAATATTCTGCTTCGACAGTCGACAATGCGGTAGTCCTCTGTGAGGAAGTTAACTTGGACATGTCCTATTTTTATTTTATTATGCACTTTATTTATTTATCGTTATTTTCCTATATGCTAACGTATTATATTTTAGTTTAAAAGTTAACTTACTTCCCACGTTCTCTGCCTCCGTCGTTGGCAATCACGTGATACGGGATCGGCACCCGTACCCGGAAGAGCTATCCCGGTTAATGATGTCTTATCTACATAATATTTACCACTGAACTGATATGTGAAAATAAGAATTGAATTGGATTAAATAAGTTTTGTGGTTTATTTCATTGTGCTTTATTAGAGTTTAAATAAAGCTTTTATTAACACTTTTGTAAGTGTTTTTGAGTCTAATAAATTTATATTTTCTTATTATCTAACTTGTTTGAGAATTTCTTTAATTTATTAGTGTAAGTTCTAACATCGTTTTTTGTTGTTCGTTTTACTGCTAACACTTAATCGGTACTTTCAGTGTAAGTTCTGATATTTAGTTTCGTTTCGTCAGTTCGACATTACTTTGTGTTAGATTGTTTTATAATTACTTAGTATTAAGTTAGAACTTAGAGAAAGACCTGAGCTCAGGCAGAACTCTGGAATTTGCAGAGTCTCTAACCGTTAGGCTTATTTAGAATTAATTTTATTCCATTCGTTCTAATCCGCGACTTTGCATGTTTCTTACTGCTCCAAGATATGGCAGCATTGGCTAGAGTTATGATGTATCTGCTGAATGATCTTCTATCAGTCTTGTCGCTCCCCAATCTGCGTCACAATAAGCAACACAATAAGCAAACACTCCTTGACCTGAAAGTCTAAATGTTAATCCAAAGTTTTTTGTTTGTTTTAGATATCAGTATATGTCTTACTCCTATCCAATGTTCTTCATTTGGTCATTCATTGAATTGATTCATATATGTCTCTGCAAAAGTTAGCTCGTTGGTAATTTGTATTAGTATTAACTTCTTGATTGTTTTTTACCAATAGAAACTAATAGCACTTATAGCAGTAAATAAACAGATTTTTTATTATTTAGTTTTTATTTTTGAGATTAAAATTAAGAAAAGAATTTTGCAAATTCTCATAAGAAAGTGTATTCTAAGCATCATTTCTTTTGTCTGATTTTTCATCATCATATTTTTCTTTCGTTTGATCTTTTAAACTATTCACTAAAAAGATCTCTCTCATGTTTTTCAACTGTAAATACATTTTTCCTTTTGACATGATTTTCCTAATTATAAACAACATTACTATTGTTTTCTTTGATTAAAATATATATCCAAATTCATTTTTAAAATTACAAATAATACACAGTTATAAGCTCTCAGTTAAAGTGAAAAACAATTATTTATTGCAGATGCAATAAATAATTGTTTTTCACTTTAACTGAGAGCTTATAACTGTGTATTATTTTCTTTGATATTTTTTTCAACTGGAAAGATATTTTTTGCTTTTCTCTTTGTTTTCGAAATAATTTTTTCTACTTTGACTAAAGTAAAAATATTTTCACAGTGGTAATAACATGAGTTAGAATTGGTATGATCAACTCCCATAACTGCATGATTAGCACTGAAGCTTTGGCCAGTTTTTCTTGGACAATTCTTGAATTGGCCATTGATTGTTGAGTGCATTGCGAATTGGCCAGCCAAAGCCCAAAATAGTTATAAATTCTCGTATATTTTGGGCTTTGGCCAAATCTAGAAGTGGCCAGCCATTTCGTGAATTGGCTAGACGTCAGGCATTGGCTGTAACATATATATTTAAAAATTGGATTTTCTTAGATATATTTTAGTTTAGAACAAAATATTTTTTATATTTAATATGCAATCACTTTTATCAAAAATACTTTGCATATATGTTTTATTCATATGGTTTCATATTTAGAGACAAAATAATGCTAAAAATGTTTAAAACAAAAATTATATATATATATAATTTTATTTATATCTAAAATAAAATATATCTAAGAAAATCCAATTTTTAAATAAATTTGAAATTTAAGGTATTATTATTAAATATCTATTTATCAAACTATAATTTAATCCTTTTGAGTCCAGCTTTGAATCTAATGTGGATAGGGTCAAACCATGTTATTACTCATTTCACACTTCAAATATGGAAAAACAGGAAACAGCAGGTAAACACTAGTTTTGTCACTGGTTGTATTACACTGCAGATATGTTATAGCATAGTATAGGAATCTATTATTTAATATAGATATCCCTTGGTTTAAAAAAGTTATTGGTGGTAGCCGATCTCTTATAAGCACATCTCATGTTATTCTTTTTTAAAAGTTTACTAACGTTTCGATAGTCATGTAGTCTATATGGTATAGGGACTCTAATATTTACATCCGCCACTTCTTGCAGTTCTCTTTCATAACATGCTTGCATTGGTCCTTGTTGTTCTTCTAATAGCTTATTCTTTTGCTCCATAAGTAAATCTTTCATAAGCTTATAAGTGTAGCCATGCTTAACACCACATGTACAAATCCTATTGATTTCTTTCTTAAGATATGTTGCTGTACTACAGTGAGTTAACGCTCGCCGGAAATAAGCTCAAAATGCCGATTTTTTGTAGGACCATGGATCTTCAGACCAACTAGGTATTAGCACAGGCGTATTCGTTGGCTTAACATAAACAGTAGTTTCCAGTTTTTCCCGGCTGGCAATAATC